>JAOEHY010017473.1:0-17913 GCA_025447955.1 Psilopsiagon aurifrons
AAGTTGGGGCTGTTTGGCCTGGAGAAGAGAAGGCTGCGTGGAGACCTCATAGCAGCCTTCCAGTATCTGAAGGGGGCATATAGGGATGGTGGGGAGGGACTCTTCATTAGGGACTGTAGTAGTGGGATAAGGGGTGATGGATTCAAACTTAAACTAGGGAGATTTAGACTCGATAATAGGCAGAAGTTCTTTACTGTGAGGGTGGTGAGGCACTGACACAGGTTACCCAGAGAAGCTGTGGCTGCCCCATCCCTGGTGGTGTTCAGGGCCGGGTTGGATGGGGCCTTGAACAACCTGGCCTAGTGTGAAGTGTCCCTGCCCATGACAGGGGGTTGGAACTGGATGATCTTAATGTCCTTTCCAACCCAAATCATTCTATGATTCTGTAAGTTGGCAGAATGAATGTGTATGCTTTCTAGCTGTCTTGCATTTACATGGTGTTTTGTCTTGTTTTAGTTCTTAACAGCTTCACATTAATTTTTGAAACACTGCAGCAGGGCCTTATCCTGAGCATCGATTCAGGGAAATCTTTTGGTGGAGCTATCAGAGGTTTCAGTTCTCTGGAGACGTACTCAAACCCAGCATTTTATTAAAGACAGCTAGTAGTCATTGCTCACTTGTTTGCGTATTGCTCCGTATCCTTCTGATTGCTGCACATGTTCCACTCATCTTTGTTGCAGGGAAAATGGGAGGAGGGTCTTGGCATCTTATACTATTTACACCATTTATAAGCAAGTGATTTGAAAACAAAAGCTTTGGAGGAGGCAATGCAAGCGAAAATTGGAAGCTTAAGGAAAGTTCACCTGATGACCAAACCCTGTAATTTGCAAGGCAGAAAGTAGGCGTTGTTTTTCAGAGAAACCAAAAAAAAAAGCCCCACAAAACCCAGCCAACCCTGCAACCCACTCTCAGATGGAAAGAAAGTTAAAGTAATACTGAAAAAGGTATTTGTTCACAGTCTGTTCTGTTTGTGCCTTCATAGAGAAAAGATTACTGAGACTAGGTGGTACTTCAGTCTGTCAGGTGGAGGTGTAATGAGACCTGGTGTTCCAGAAAGCAGAACTGAAGGGAATAAGGCACACTTGATTTTTTCTTTTCACAGTAAGAGCAATTACCCACTGGGAAGAGCCCATCCTGAAGTGTGATGCATGGCTGTCACCTGCTGTCACAACTGGGTGCCCCTGGCAGAAGCGCTGTAGCTCAGTTAGCGATGGCACACTTGATCCAGGAGCCATTTGGCCTGAACTTGTTTGTGGTCTGAACTGATGAGTGAAGCAGTGTGCTCTTGACCTTAAATTCTGAGAGGCACTTGAATCATTCTTGTGTGTGCATTTTTAATATATTCCTTTAAAACTCCTCTGTAGTTAGAAAATGGGAACTGTGTCATCCTGAGGAGGTGGTAAGTGTAAAGGGACAAGTATTTTGTTTTTTGTTTATACAGGTATTTTCCGATACCTGCTTGTCCCCAGCATGCTCAGTAGCACTGTTTGCTGTTCTCCGTGACTTCCATTTGGACTGCTGGTGGTATCCCTTGCATTAGTGTGCTGGATAAACACTTGAAGAGCACTCTCTTTGTGGAGAAAGCATTCTGCTTCCAGGTGATTATTTCATGCTAAGTGAGGCTAAAAAGATTAATCAGCTCTTTACATTAATAGCATTGTGTTTTGGTTGTTTTTGAAGGAGATAGTGCAATACCCAGATAGTATTACACAACTAGTCCCTCTGCAGAAACAGGAGGAGTGCTCCAGGGGACATTGCTACCCTCAGTAGGTATCAGACTATCAAAATATTATGATAGCTTTCAGTGCATTTGGACCAGGATAGTTAGGTGTGATGTTTGGTGGGAGTTATGGCTGTTTCTTACTCTGTAATTGTAGAAGGGAAAAGAAAAACATCTAGGGATCAATCTATTCCTTCCTTATTCCCCTTTCATTTAACATGATATTATATGGAGCCACTGAACGAGGCTTACCTTCAAGTTAACATAATAGACCCCTGCTTGAACTGGTTTTTAACCGGTATAGACTCGAAGGTTTCCCTAGGGCCACAAGCATAAGTGGGAAATGGTAACGAAGGGGAACACTGTCATTAGCCCTCAGGGAAGACAGCCTCGACATCCTTCCCATAGATGAATGAGAACTGGAATTTGAAATGGCCAGGTCTCAGTGAGCCTGAGTTCAAACCTGCCCTGACAAAGGAGAGGCATTTTTGCTGTGTGGAAGCTGCTGACACTGGTTGCAGTAGGGGCACGTTTGTGCAAATGGACCAAGCTCACTCTCTTCAACCCATGGACTTGCTCTGGTCTGGAGGATGCATCATTGAGGTAGCGCTGCTCAATGGCTGCCCAAAAATGTCTTACTTGAGGGTGATGTGGGCACAGTGGGCAGGGGGTTCCTGTGCAGGACCAGTCTCGTGATACCTGAAGGAGGCTTGGCTGTCTTCTGTGAGCTCTCATGCAGTGCAGATGCTGCATTCTGAGATCCTTATGCGGATACTCATCCAACCTTGTCAAACCCATATGCTTGAAGTTAGGCTCCCAAATCCACACTTAGGCACCCACTTGGTCACTTTGAGCTGTGCTAGGTGCCAGTGTTTCCACTTAAACTGCTCCAATAGTTGTTTATATCTTGTTTGCCTGTCTGTAGGGCTGGCTTTTGTGGGACCTCTGTATGCAACACATACCAGTCAATGGTAACTTCTGAACGGTGGTTCTTTGCCTGCCTGTGGCACTGGTGGCACGGTCATCTCCGTGCCAGGCAGCAGGGAGGTGGCAGTGGTCTCAGCAGTATGAAGTCCTTCACAGGCAAGAAAGGATGTGCAAGAAACTTCAGTGCAGTCACTCAGGGATAGTTCTCTTGGTAGATTTGAGGGGAAGGAGAGAGATACAACAGTTCTGGGGATGTGAGTGGGTTGCTGTGTGAGCTGCACCTCTGCCCCATGCAGAGGCTCCCGGCAGAAGGCATGGAGCTGGGGCAGCGGCTGCTCTCGCACCACTGGCTGCACAGCAGGTGGCCACTTGAAACCCTTCTTGTCATCCTTATGAAGCTGAAATCCAGTGGCAGTTTCACAATGGCACAGTACCCCATGCGAGGGAGGGAAAGTAGGTCACAGACTGCCCTGATGGTGTTTGTTTGTATGGCTGCAGGGCTGCTTTGAGAGCTGAAGGCAACAGGGATCCAGCCAGCCAGAACGCATTTCTCACCCCTTTCCTTTGTGTCCCTGTTCCTGGCATGGGATTTGACTGGGGGAGAGATGCTGGAAGGCTTTGTTGACTTCTCTTCTATTGTTGCTACTATTTCAGTAGGGCCCAGAAGGTTTGACTGGGCATCAGGAGTTGTGCAGACTGTTCAGACTGCAGCAAGGAGTAAATGCTTCAGGTGGATGAGTCAAAGCACAGATGAAGCACAAAAGCATTTAAATTCTTGGCTGCTGAAGTGTGTGCTCAATATCTGTCTAGCTGCTTGAATTGCAGAAAGCACTCAAGGATACCAATTTGAGGCCTTCCAGCCCTAGAGGCACTGGCAGCACAACAGCACCTGCATTTCAGCAGCAATCTTCCATAGTGCGTGGACGTCCGCTGCGCCTCCATTTAAAGTTGTGGTAGCCAGTGATCTAAGGGTTGGGAGGAAAGCAAACAAAATGGGAACCCAACCCTGTAACAAAATTTGGGGTGTTCATTGGAAGGGGCAACAAAGGATGAAAATGATTAATAAATGCATGGCAGTTAACTTCAGTCATTGTACAACTTGATGCTTTAAACTTGCCCAAACTCTTCCAAAGACTGGGTTAATGCTGTTGTTACCCAGATAATCAAAGGAATGTTTGGCTAACTCTTGGATGAGCAGCTGTAACTGAGATCTGCATTCATGCAGCAGTGGTTGGAGTGGAGCAGAAGTGAGGATCTCCGTTCACATTGACCTGTGCTCCGTGATGTGGAAGGATTTGGGGTTGGTGCCCCTGAGCACTTCACATGTGCAGTGTGAGCAGTGGACAGACTGGGTTTTTCTTGTCCTTGCTGGAGCAGATGGGTGCTGTGAAGTGGCTCTCCTCTGAGCACCAGCACTGGCCTGAAAGAGTTGTCTTATGGAAGCTGGAGTTTTTGGTGTAATATAAAACATGATCAGGGAGAAATTCAAGTAGCTCTTCTGTGTTTGTTCAGTATTTTACCAGATTAGTTCCTAGCTTCATTTGGCTCAAATACGTGAACTACTTAAGAAATGAACAGAAATCACCTTAACTGGCTTCCTGTGGGGGATGTCACTGGCTGTTCCGAGGACTGTCCATCACTTCTTAGAGAGTTAACTTCAACAAAACAAAACGTTGTGGCTTTTTCTGACTGCCACAACTCTTCAGCTGTTGCTTAGCTACCACTTGGCAATGACCTTTCCCCACAGAAGTGATGTTGTGAGCCTCCAGACTGAACTCGCCCAACAAAAGGAAAGAGCATATAACCTCTGGATGAGGGTCACCCCAGATCTTCAGTCTGGACGCTGGACTTTCTGTTCCCACCATGAGCTTCTGCTTTTTATATATGGTTTGTCAAAGCCTGTAGTAGTTTTGCATGGCGGGATTAGATCTTGAATGTAGACAGTGAGGGCTTTAATTTCAGAGCCATTACTGCCTTCCAGTTGATTCCTCTGTGAAACTTTGGTGCCATCAAGGTGAGAGTGCAGCATTTATTCAGGGAAACTAAGTGTGTACGTAGCCTTCCCTGACATTTGGGCAGCAGCACCAAAGATGCTTCACCTGGCTAGCAGCATGGCTCTCCTTCAGTTGTGACCCAGACTTTGCTTTTGGATTGCTGCTTCTAGCATCCAGAAGCATTATCAGAGAGTCTCCTCTGTGAGCCATGGACCAGCGGCCCTCAGTGTTGGGGGACACTGGCTGCACAAACCACTGTCTCCATGGCCTGGAGGGAGCTCTGTGGGATTTTGCAAAGGGAAGGGCAAATCAGTCTTTTTCTTTTCCCTCCATTTTGCAAGCTTTTATGTGACGAAAGGTAGAGTTGAATATAAAGATTGCAGTTTTTATCGGACTGGAAGGTCATTTTTAGAGAGAAAAAGGAAGTTAGTGCATCCTGCACATTGTATATTTTGTTGAAATTAGAAGTACTGGTGTATTAAGAACTTGAAGTTTGACCTTCTTTGGCTTGCCTAATTTACTCCTGCCTGTAAGCCTTCCGTGGTAGATTCAGCCCATTGTGTGCATTTGGTGTGTCTTGTTCTGTTGGACCATGCTCTCAGCTGGGCAAATTCTGTCTTTCTGGGAGAAAAGGGATGTGTTGTTTTATTTGTTGGAATTGAACTCTCATTCCCAGCTACAGTCCAGCTGCACAATTATGTTGTGGATGCACAAGGACCAGTTATGAACCCAGAGAAGCAGCCTGTAAGTCCAGTATGTGCAGCAAGGAAGGCAGGAGAAGATGCTAATGTTGCAGATTTGGCATCTCAACAGAGGCTCACAGTTTCTGAATATGGAATAGGATAGCTTCATTTGAACTCTAATGTCAGAAATATTCAGCTTGTGTCAAAACCAGGGAGGGGAAAAGGCAGAGGCTTTATCACAGCTTTCTGTAAGCTGTCAAAGTAGAATTTCATAAAGCGGATGCCACAGCCTACGGTACAGTGCTGGATAGGTTATGTTGAATGTGATGGCTTATTCTGAAATGATGAAGAACCACATATTGCAATGAAGTAATTAAGAAATTGTATTTCTGTATCTTTGAAAGCAGAGTTATGAGTTAATAATCTGTTTGTTGAACATCATCCTTAGAGTAACTCCTGTACTCTCAGATTGTAACAAAAATTGTCTTCCCCTCCATTCTTGTGATCCTTGCTTCGCTTGTTTTACCTCTTGGCTGGGTCCAGGCAGTAGCAATCTTGCTTCCATAGGGACTGGCTGTGACATGTGTAATAACTGGATCCATCCTAGCAAAAATAAATAAATAGTTTATGTAATGATCAAAACTCTGCTAATGGCAACTTGAGCGATGAAACCTAAGAAATGCTTTGGACTTCATCAGGTTTCGTGCCAGTGTGAAAGATGCCAAACAATAAATAGTAAAAAGTGGTATCTAGTTCAGGTTTTGTAGGTAGATACTAAACAGTTTCGATAGCAGGAGAAAAACTGTCTTATTATCTTTGGGTAGTGCAATGGTAGTTTATTACAGGAAAGGGAGAGTCAGTGGAACAGAAGTGCTATCATTTTTCATATCCCCAAACTCTGACACTCTACTTTTACAATACAGTATTATTCAGATAAATCAGAAGATGGGATCCCTAAAGGTCTTTGTGAAGGATCATATTTTTGAAGGGAGGTAGAATTGTGGAGGATGCAAAAATCTAAGTACAGTAAAAAGTTCTCACTTTTTAAACCTCTTTGGATATAGCTTTAGGAGAAGAAAACAGAGAAGAAAACTCGTCAAGTTCAGATTCTAGCCTCAAGGTGCTTAGGTGCTGCAGTGTTTGATTTCTCAACTGTTACAGTACAGATGCATGGGACAGGGAATGAGGAAGAGCTTTAGGTGGAATAGAACATGTAAGATCCTGGTCCTGTGTAATTAAGAAAACTATAAAAAATCTATACTGTTGAATGGCTGCCTGATTGCTTTCATTTGTAAGTGATAATAACACAGTTGCATTAGAGGAGAACACTAATGATGCATTTCAGATTGTTTAAGGCTTACGATGGCAGGCTGCTGCGAGCTCCCTTCAAGCTATACATCCAGGGGAATGGGATATGGTCAGAAGCATGACCTGCAACCCTGACCAGAACATCCTGTCCTGCAGTAGGGCCCCACAGCAGCATCTCTGCTTGGCTCTTAATGAAGAGCTGCCTTCAGCCCTGATGCTTGGGATGCAGTCTCATGTCTCCATGCAGATCTCATGTGAAGGTGTCCTTTGGGTTACACTTAAATTTGTGTCTGGGCTCTGTTATGGGTTGTGTTAGTCACAAGATGCTCAGAGGAGAGGGATGCGCTCCCTGGCAGGAGGAGTTGCCAGCTGAAGAAGGAAACAGGTCTGTGCAAGTGAGATCAGTGGATGGTGAAGGAGGATGCAGGAGGAGGGAGCACAGGGCTGTCAAATGTGTGTGTTGCAGTTCCAAAGTGTCAGGTTAAGTTTTCAGGCTTCCAGAGGGTAAACCAAGGTGGTGACTGCTGGTGCGTTACATTCCCAGCTGTAACTTGCTCTGTGTTAACTGCCTTGGTAAATACATATCCCTCTCTCTGGGAGCTAGCAGAGAAGTGACCTGCCCTTTAATCTCAGCATAGCAAAATACATAAGAGCAGTCAGAAACACACTGTGATTTCCCACCTTTCCTTACCTCACATTCTTGCACAGCTATGATTTTAATTATGTCAGTTTTTTGGAAAACATTTAGCTGCTTCCAGTGACCCAGGGCTTTCCTTTATCGCCTGAATCAGTATGGAATCTATATGGAAAGTACAGGCATCCTGCTGTGCTGCTGGGGTTAGTTGTCCACCAGGCTGGGCTTCATCTTGCTGAACATCAGTATTCATGAGATGGGAGTGTAGCGTGATCCAGGCACACTGTCCTCCCTCTGTAGCTTGTGGAGAGAGAAGGTTGGTATGCAGCAATGGTTTGCTACACATTTCAAGGCATCTTTTTTTGGATGGAGTGCTTATGAAGATGCTGTTTGCTTTCAGCTGGTGAGGGTGGGAGCCTTGCTGGGGACTAGTCTTCAGATGGGTTGGTTTTAAGTAAAAGTAATCCCTCTCTGATTAGAAAAAGCTGCTCAGTTCCTTGGTGTTGAACATACTTCATAGAATCACAGAATGGTTTGGGTTGGAAGGGGCCTTAAAGCTCATCCAGTTCTAACCCTCTACCACAGGCAGGGACACCTTCCACCAGAGCAGATTGCTCAAAGCCCCATCCAACCTGGCTTTTAATACTTCCAGCAATGGGGCAGCCACAGCTTCTCTAGGCAACCTGTGCCAGTGTCTCACCACTCGCATAGTCAAGAATTTCTTCTTACTATCTAATCTATATCTCCCCTCTTTCAGTTTAAAGTCATTACTTCTTGTACTATTCCTACATGCCCCTGCAAAAAGTCCCTCTCCAGCTTTCATGTATGCCTTCGAGTACTGGAAACTGATCTAATATCTCACCATAGCCTTCTCTTCTCCAGGCTGAACTCCAGCTCTCAGCCTGTCTTTGTAGGAGAGGTGCTCCTGCCCTCCTTCCTTGGTGAGAGCTAAGTCCAGCATCAACACATTTCAGGTTCCTCCTGGATTGCTTATGCCCTGCTGTGCTGTCCCTCCAATAGATACTGGTGTGGCTGAAGTCCCACATGAGGAGTAGGGCTTGTGAACATGGGGCTGCTCCTATGTCTCTATATAGAGGGTCTTGACTGCTTAGTCTTCTTGGTCAGGTAGCCTTTAGAAGACCCCCCACTGTCCTCCTTATAATCCTAATCCATAAGATCTTGGTTAGCTCCTTGTCCATCCCCAGGTACAGCTCCATGCACTCCAGCTGGTCGCTGACATAGAGGGTGACAGCTCCTCCTCATCTCCCTTGCCTGTCCTTCCTGAAGAGCTTGTATGCTTCCTTTCCAACACTGCAGGCATAGGAGCCATCTCATCACATCTCTGTGATGCCAATAAGATCATGGCCTTGCAGGTGAGTGCATGTCTCTAACTCTTCTTGTGTATATCCTATATTTGTGCATTTGTGTGGAGGTGTTTAAGTCGGGCCCCTGCTGAAGCCAGCTTCCTGTCTGGAGTGGCTGGAATTCCTTTGTGCTGCTCTTCAGGTGGGAAACTGCATTCTGCCATGGATTAGGAAGTTTGCTGTAGTCCTTAGGGATGACACCACATATGATTTGTTAACATACGGAACATGTTCTGTTTTCAGCATGTTTGAGGGTTTTCTTTTGTTACCATTTTGCCATCCGTGTTCTAGCATGAACACGGATGACACCATGGTCATTTGAGGTGTCAGGGGAGGTGAAAATGCACAGCATCTCCTGTGCCAGGCTTCCCAGCAAGATCTCTTGTGGACACTGGATCTTGAAAAGTATGCTTTCGCGCCTTTTGTGTCCCCAGAACGGATGAAAAGGTTTTGAATGGACAATGGCTGGATAGATTATTACACACTTGCTGGGACGAGCACATGCCTGCAAGTTTTGTTTCTTTACTGAATGACCTCGTAGGTGTGACCACAGCAGTCTCAAAAAATACACAGCAATGTAGAAACACCTCAGCTTGCTTAAAATGGTACGTTGGGCACTAGCTGCAATCTTGCAGTGACAGCATGGAGCTCAGCACAGGCTAATTTTCCCTGCTGCTTGTGAGAACTGCACATTTAGGAAAATAGCACAGATATACTCGTAATGCTTCGGAAAGAAGAGTGTTATACATGAAAACACTCTGATTAACTAGCTTTGGGGGATGATTCCCCCCACTCCTACCATGTTTAGACCTGCAGTGTATTTGAGCATGGAAGAGTTTATTTCAGAAATGATGAGTTTAAGGATTAATGGGTTGAATGTCTGAATTTAGATAAGCGCTATGTTTAACGTGTTCAACAACTTAAATTGTTTTCTGTCCATCATTTCCTCTTTTTCAGTCCATTTAACTTGTTTCCTCAAGGGTTTAGTCTTATATCCGTTTCTGAAATATAAATATTAGTTTCTCTTTTTGCTTGTGAGGTTGGCTTAAATAGGAGGTTTGATTTCATATGAAAGGTTTATCGTAAAGGTGAGTGGGATGGAAAAGCAACCTCTTCTTGGTGCACACCACATTGCTTTAGGATAACTAGTACATCTGCAGCTCAAGGATTAGGATTTGATTTAGGGAAATGCTTAGGGGTTTGTATTTGCACATTTAATGTAGCTAGAGTTTCAGTTACTTGTTTTAAGAATTGCTCCAACCCCAGTATTAACAAGGCAGGTGCTTTTGTATAAATAAAAGAAAACAGAAAAGGAAAAAAAACAAGAGATTAGAGGGGTGCCACAGGTTAGTTTTTATATAGATGTAATGACTTCCAGCCGCCACAGTAACACACAATATTCCCCTAGTGGTACCTTGAATCAGGAAAGAAATTAACTCCTGTATTTTAAGTTAGCAGTGGCAAACAAAACTGAAGATGAAAAGAAAATGAAGAGGCAAGGAAAAAGGCTTAGTTCCTCACAGTGCCATGAGAGGCACCCAACTTGGTCAAGATTTGGTTGTTTCCTTTACTGCCCCACAGATGTGAAACACACTGTGGCAGCACTCAGCCATATGCAAAGCCCTTTGAAGCTTGTGGGACTTAGATTAGGCCTACTTTTCATTAGTTCTTTATCCTCTATTTTGTTTTTATGGGTTCTGAGTGCTTTTTTTTTGCCAGAAACAAAGAGGCAAGATAGGTCCGATAAAGGGATGTGCTATGGAAGACTGGGATCTTCAGGCTTATGCAGATCTGCATTACTTAAAACATTCTTTTTATTTAAATGGGGTTGAACTGGGTGATTTAGACCAAAGCTACGCCTATATGGAACTAGCTGAAGTCTTTTGGCATCATGCAATATCAAGTGCCCTCTTACAAGGAAAGCCTGCACGTGTTTCATTTTATCCTTTTTTGTCTATGGTGTGTTTGTGTAGCAGCCGGAAGAAGGTGTGGACTGGACATAACATATTCCCCTAGCAAAAGCTGGGGGCTCCAGCCTTCATGGAACGGGTTGCCATCCCATGGTGCAAAGTCATCTCCGATAACCAAGTTCCGGTTTGAAATATAGCCTGGGTACTTTGACTTCTTAGCCCTTCTGATTTACCAAGAGCTTTTCCAGTCCTGCAAATAATTGCTTTCCTTCTTCTCACTCATCAAGCAGCTCCAGCTCCAGAGCTTTCCCATACCATGACCTGCTCTTGTCCTGGCTGGAGGTGGCTTTGCAGGTGCCAGTCCCTGATGCTGATGGGATGTTTTCCTCCCACAGAGCTAGATGGATTTGGGAAAACTATCCAGTCTCCAGTAATGCAATGGCTGTTTTCCCTTCTTTGGAAACAGAGCAACTCTGTTAGGGCATAGGAAGGAAGCCAAAAAGTCAAATTGGCAGAGAACAAATAATGAAATTAGCTAGTGCTGCTTCCCTGACAGAGCTAACAAATGGGGCAGAAAATCTAGCAACACAAATGAAATGGGGTTGTCTACATGTTTTTTAAGTGTGTGTGTGTATATACATGTATTTTTGTCTTGAGAGTGTCCTCATTTAAAAACAATAGTGTGCTTTTAGTGTTTCTGGTTCTTGCCACTACTAATTCTTTCCTAAATTCTTAAGAGACCCACATAAATGTAAGGAGCTTGGCACTGCTCTTTAAATGGGCAGGATCTTGGAAAGAGTTCATTTCTCTTGTAATGCAGTTAGTTCTATTTCTGTCATGTGCAAATGCTGTCTGACCAAGAATATTGAATTAGAGCTGGCTTGTGGGTGTTAAGTATCTCCACAGTTATCTTTGGTTGGGTTAAACAAGTGAAGGAAGGCTTAAGGGTGGACAGTCCTCTGTGTGTTTGTAACCTGGAGAGGACCTGGCATAGAAAGTTAAGCAAGGTGTTTGTGCATGGGTTTATCATCTTCTTACTACACAAAGACCTAATAGCACTTGTGTACTGGTATATGGCTTAGTAAAACAAAACATAGAACGCACCAGAGGTGTGGATACTTCTCATGCAGCTAACCACACCATGACAGGTAATCTGAGGCAGCTAAAAACTGATGGCTGCCTTTGGACATGTAAAGGCTTAGGGTAGAAGGTGCAAGGGAAAGGGGATACTGCATGCACTTGTGTTTCTTCAGGTCAAACCTTTAAGATCTGTTGCTGCTGAGCATGTGATATACTTCATGTGATTTGTGCTACTATATGCTTGGCCCTTGGGACCGATTGCTATGTAAATGCAAATTATTTAATTAACACTATTGTTCCGTATGCCATCATATGATTTTTATGAGCATTTCTAGATTAAAGTTCACTTTAGAAATGTAGCAATTGCTTCCCAAATGGCTTGGCTGTGCACTGCATTTTAAACCCTTTTAATGTGGTAAGGAATCCTTATCATTCCTTAAGCATCAGAGAAGCAGCCAGAAAAAATATCTTCATGATGTGTAAATACAACACTTCAGAAAGCGTAACAGAAACCCTGTGTGTTTCACATGGCAGAACCAGCAATTCTTGATTGGTAATGGGACAAAAAATACTCACAGATTAAACTTGTGTCTTTGTGGTTTTAAATCATAAGCCCAGCTTTAGTTAGATTTCTTCTCTTTTTTCCTTTTTTTCCTCCTCCCGTTAGTAGATATGTTGCTTTGTTAGTGAAAGGTCCATATTTGCCAACAGTTACTGTAGTTTTTCTTCTATGTGGAAAACATGAATTGAAGTTAGAGGTACTGCCTAGGGCCCTGGTGCATGGCACTGGTCAGTGGTGCTGTGATTGATCCTGGTGTGCAGAATCCTGCCAATAACCTGGGGAGGGTGGTGCAGGCAGTGAGGGTGGAAGCTCTCACATGCCTGGAGCTTTGCCAGGAGCTGCCTGTGTGAACATACAGCTTATTGCTTGCTGCTTTTGGTTCATTTCCCTGGGTTAGATAACTCCGAGATCAGTTGCAACACCTTTAGAATAGGGATGAATTGTTCTGGAGCGCGGGTTGCCAAGTAAAACTGTTCATGCTGAGAAATTTGAGGGCAATCCCCTTCATAATAACTGTGATGCTGTAGGATGTCACCCTGCTTTGCCCACTGACAGGATTTTCCCAGAGTTTGTAGCTTGCCATTTAAGTTTTTGCAAAAAGACTAACCCAATTACATGTCACTGCATGGAATTCAAAACAGAGGAAGGTTTCCATAGCCAAATTTTTGTATCCTTTTTCCCCTGTGAAATTTTAGCCTGTGTTAATTTACCCGGGGATTGGGGTAATGTCTTTAATATTTACCTTTTTCTGCTGTTTTGTATCTGGGGTTTATTTGTTTTATTTTGGGTTTTTTTGTGGTAGCAGAGTGCAAGCACATTTGCTGGCTCACATTGAGGGGTGCAAAGAAGGAAGAAGTGCTCAGTACTTCCCACTGAATATAAAGAAATATATGTACATAGTAATATTCTGTATTTTTGCTTTGAAAGGGGGAAAAGGTGTCTTGCTACTCTGAGCCTGGCTTTGTATTGCTTGCCCTGAGCAGGCAGCCTGTAACTGCTAACACCTCCCTGCATACCTCTGATGACACTACAGCTGCTGATATCTATAGAAGCTGGAACTTCCCTTCTTGGGTTTGGGTCTCAGCCTGGATGACTGTGGCATCATGTGAGCTGTGGCATGGGGCTCAGGAGAGTCACTGGCTCTGCTTTTGTGCTCAGAGTTAGCACAAAAGTGAAGGGGAAAAAGAGTGTCTAATGTCTATTCTTTTACACAGTATATGGTATTTGCTGGTAAGAGGTCAGAATTTGCCAATCAGAAATCACGATACTAACTGACAGCATATCTTTAATCTTTAATTTGAATTTACAAGAGGGTTTTATTTCCACCCTCCCATCAGCTGACATGTGCAGCAGTAGATTTTCCTGATTAATGGCTTACCTGTGCCTCCAAGTGCCAACAAAAATCTACCTTGAAGGAGGTTCCCTGCTACTTCTGAGTGTTGGTGAGGAAACCTAAAGAAAATTCCACCTCTTGTACAGGGCACATTGCTGACCTGTGACTTCTTTCTGGTTTTGGAGAGAGGGAGTGGGGGTGTTTTCAAGAGCAGGCTTCAGTAAAGTAAACAGAAAAGAATGGGTTTGAAGTAATTGTGGTTTTCACTTTCAGTCTTCCTGAATCCTGCTTGGGAGTGGGGAATGAAGAATGAAGAGTTTTAGTACAGGATGGGTTAGATGAGTGGCTGGGTCACAATGTAAGGTTGCATTACTTCCCTTTCCCCTGCTGCAGGGATCACCATACCTGCAACAGCCCAAGGTCAGACCCTATTAGCTGAATAATTCAGCATTTTGAACTGGGTGAATTAAAAGGTTCCTACTGGGCTGCAGAGGATTTGGGGGTTGAGATTTCTCACAGCTGTGATATCATTTTTTGTACTGAGAGAGACAGAGGAAGGAAATGAGAGGGAGAGAAAGCGTGCTTTTAAATGGGCTGGAAATGCAGAGGTAGGTCCTCCCTGGGCACTTGCCTTCAAGTCAAACTGCCTTCAGCGCAGATCAGAGGTGAACCTGCGCGCACAGGCATCTGTGGGGGGAAAAATCCTGCTCTGCTCCCTCCCTTCCCACCTCCTCCTCGGAATTTCATTCATAGTCAGATGTCCAGTCGGTTGATTTATAGCATGTGGGGTATTTTTAATACTTTTTTCCCCTTTTCTCAGCTTCTCCCATTAAAAAGCCGCCTTGAGTTCAGTTCTCCCAAAGCAGGAGGAACGTTTTCTGTCAGATTGATTGATCTGCAAATAACTTTGATGTTCCAAGACATAACGTTAATAGAGCTTGTGGCGTAAAGTCATAAGAAGAAAATCTAAAAATAAAGAGCGGGGTGATTAACGTCCGCAGCCTGAAGAGAGCTTTGCTTGAGCAGCGGCCAGAGACCGGCAATGTTTGGAGAGGAGCTTTCTAAAATGGGGAGCTGGGAATTGCTGTGCCTGGAACGGGGATTGAATTGTCTTCAAAATAGTTTCTTTTAATTGAAACCAAATTGGAGGTTTTCTGCCTTGGATGGTGCCTGTCTGCTGCAGAGCTCGTGCTGTGTTCCTGACAGTGCCTGGGCTCAGCATGGGGTGGCTGGGAAGAGAGGGCAGGAGGGCTCCAGACCTGCTTACAGTCCCTTGATGCCCAAATGGACACTCCCAGGCAAAGTAAAACCTAAATATTTGCATCTTATAATGCTTTTTACTGATACCACAAGATTTTTCTTGTGTTTTCTGCTGCAATTAGAAATCAATGCAGTGCCTTAATAATGGTCAAATAGAAACCCCACCATCCTGGGGAGAAGGATCAGGACCTGGAGTTGTGTGAGAATCCCCTCTTTCCCACTCCCCTATCTCCAAAATCCACATGGAGAGCATGTGGCTGTGGCTGGGCCAGGCTGCAGACATGGTCTGGTGGATCAGGACCTGATTCCTGCAGTTGTGTGCGAATCTCATCTTTCCCATTTTCTTATCTTCTAAATCCATATGGAGAGTGTGTGGCTGTGTCTGTGTGACACCCTGTACTCTCCTAGGAGACAGGAGATGCACGCTGCATTGAATTAATGGAGAATAGTGATATCTTTCTGAGGAACAAGCCAAGGTTGTGCTCTTTTGCCCAGAGCAAAAGCTGGCACCTATCCACCAGAGACCAGAAGCCTCCTCTTCTCCTTTCCTCCTCTCTCCCCACCTATTACCATTGGTGGCAGAATCCTCCATATCCTCTGGTAGGCTGAGGGAGTCATCTGAGCCATTTCTGTTTGCTAACTCTATTCCAGCATGGTTGGAACCCTTCTCCTTGAGGTGCTTGAAAGTGCTGCAGAACTGTGGGTGTTGTTTGGGAAATTTTGGGTGGGATATCCTCTGCAGCCCATCTGTGGGGCTGTGGGACCCACTATGGGTCCCTTATGATGTGGAAGGGTTCCATATGCTATGGCTGTGCCAGGTTTTGGCCAGCCAACTGGTGCCTTTGGACCATGAGACCTCTCCAGGTTGAAAGCTGTCATGAAGAGGAAAGCCTTTTCTTCATCCTTTTTATTCTTTCCACCTCAACCCTTCCTTTAAGTCCATAATGAAAAAAAGAATTCTCTTAAAAACCCTTTAATAATTTTATCCAAACCATTTGGATTGGTTTTGTTTTGGTTTAGTGGGTTTTTTCATTAGTTTTGGGGTATGAACTCTATAGGGTTAGTTGTCCTGTGTTGGTGATGGGGAAACTGAAGGTTTCCTAAAGGCATTTTAAGACTATGTTTTGTTGGGACCATGTGGTAGAAAGGTTCATGACCTGATGACTTGACCTATCACTTTCTCAGTCCTTGCTGACCTTCCCCTGTGTTTATACGGTTTTATAAACAGCTGGGCAAAAAGCAGGGGGGAAAAAAAGGCCAGGAGTGGAAGGGCTCTCCCAAGAAATGCATGTGTTTGGAAACCAGATGTGTTTTACTTAAACAGCCACAGTTTATCTAGAGGATTTCTGCTTTTTTATCAAGAGAAACAGGTTAGGTATTGGCAACTTGTAACACTGGTAAGGAATCATACTTTGTGACTACTATTTTCAATTTTTATGATACTGTTGTATTACGATAGGAAATGTTCCCCATACCTTTCCTCTCCAAAGGACCCCCATTCTCAAAGTAAGCTGTATATAAAGTATGACTGTGACTTATGTGCTCCCCCAAACAGTTTTCATGTCTAATGATACCATCTGGGTAGGGCATCTCAGTCCTGGGTGGCCACTTCGAGCCTGACTCAGGAGGGCACTGGTTTAAGGCGGTTAACATGGGGCAGCAGTTCTGCCCCACGTGAGATGAGTGGTGTACAGAAATAGTTTGAGAGCCTTTTCCTAAAGCAAGATGACAGTTTTATACTCATCGGACTCATCATCTGAAACTTTATGGTATGTCAGCTATAACAGAGGATGGTTCCCCACTGAGCACTAGATGCTTTATTGCTCTTGTACCAAAACTAAGGCAAATGAGTTCAAAGAAGTTTGTATGATGACTGCTTGCTATTTCCTTCTGTCTCTGAATTTGTTGTTCACCAGAGATAGATTCATGCAAATACATAAATTGCAGATGGAGGAGTAATAGAGGAAATGCATCATCAGAACATGTACAACTGACTTCAAGAAGGAATGAAGCCATTAATTGGAAAAGATATTAAATGTTGAAGTACTTTTTGTGGGAGAGAACTTTAGGTACCAAGGCCAGGTTGGACAGGCCTTTGAGTAACCTGGTCTAGTGGAAGGTGTCCCTGCCATGGCAGAGGGGTTGGAACTGGGTGAGCTTTAAGGTCCCTTCCAAGCCAAACCATTCTATGGTTCTATAAGGTGTTTCATTATTTGAGTGATAAGGACAGGAAGATTTGTGTCTGGCTGTGCAGCCGTTTAATAGTAGGCTGGGATATTGATCTAGTATTGTGTCACGTTTTCTTAAGGTATAGGATAATAATGGTACATTATCTTTCACTTCGGGAAATAATGACTTAAAAGGTACGTGAGCAAAGAGGCTGTAGACTGTACAAATAAAATGAAATGGAAGTTAGATGAAACTGGTTGGAAGAGATCCTGGAATTTGAAAGGGCTGTTGTAAAGCAGGTGCTGGCTCTTTTCCAGTGAGGGTGTGCCACCCTGTAGCCTGTTTTCCTAAATTAGAGGTTGCATATGCCCGTAGAAATCGAGTGGAAGCTGAGAGCTGCTGCCTGTTTCAGAGTCCTCAGGAAGCTGCAAGTTCCAGCTCTGGGTGTCTGTTGGGCTGTTTAGGATCAGTCCTGGGAGGTTTGTGCTACACATTGTACAAAACTATGGTGCACAAAACAGATTAACTAGGAATAACTTAGTCGTTCTCCATGAATGAGTCCTCATGAAGCGGATGTGCCGTGTATAATGCCTATGGCTGTTACTAACATGATCTGAATTACGTCTGTCCTATTTCAGATAAGACATGACCAAGGAATAGCAACTTAGGTCTTTCATTTTTCCTGCTTTTGCTTCTTTAATTTGCCTTTAAAGTATAACGAATGTTCATGACATCCCATGTATTTTTAAGTGCAAAGAAATGGTTGGAGTCAGCAATAGCATGATTGTAATCATAGAATCATAGAATAGTTACGGTTGGAAAGGACCTTAAGATCATCCTGTTCCAACCCCCCGGCCATGGGCAGGGGCACCTCACACTAAACCATGCCACTCAAGGCTATGTCCAACCTGGCCTTGAACACCGCCAGCGATGGAGCATTCACAGCTTCCCTGGGCAACCCATTCCAGT
>JAOEHY010017474.1:0-10910 GCA_025447955.1 Psilopsiagon aurifrons
GCTCATGTTCATTTTTCCATAGACCAACACCCCCAAGTCCTTCTCCACAGGGCTGCTCTCAATCTCTTCTCTGCCCAGCCTGTAGCTCTGCCTGCGATTGCTCTGACCCAGGTGCAGGACCTTGCACTTGGCATGGTTAAACTTCATCCAGCTGGCATCAGCCCACCTCACAAGCGTGTCAAGGTCCCTCTGGATGAAATTCTTTCCCTCCAGTGTATCGACCGAACCACCCAGCTTGGTGTCATCGGCAAACTTGCTGAGGCCGCACTCAACCCCAGTGTCCATGTCATCAACAAAGATGTTGAACAAGACAGATCCCAACACCGATCCTTGAGGGACGCCACTCATTCCTGGTATCCAGCTGGACATTGAGCCATTGAGCACAACTCTTTGCGTGCTGCCATCCAGCCACTTCTTTATCCACCGAGTTGTCCAAATTGATGTCTCTCCAACTTATGTCCAACTCTCCAACTCTTCAGCTCTCTCCAATGTCATGTGAGACAATGTCAAACACTTTGCACAAGTCCAGGTAGATGTCATCAACTGCTCTACCCCTGTCCATCAGTTCCGTAGCCCCATCCTAGAAGGCCACCAGATTGGTCAGGCAGGATTTCCCCTTAGTGAAGCCATGCTGGCTGTCAACAAGCACCTTGTTGTTCTTCACGTGCCTCAGCATGCCTTCCAGGAGAAACCGCTCCAAGAATTTGCCAGGCACAGAGGTGAGGCTGACTGGTCTGTAGCTCCCCAGCTCATTCATTTTCCCCTTCTTGAAAATGGGGGTTATATTTCCCTTTTTCCAGTCGTAGGGAACTTTACCTGACTGCAATTATTTTTCAAATATGATGGGACTGTGGTTTTAGAACAGGTTCAAACTTAAACACGGGAAGTTTAGATTGGATATGAAGAAGAAATTCTTTAATGTAAGGGTGGTGAGGCACTGGAATGGGTTGCCCAGGGAAGTTGTGAATCCTCTGTCGCTGGCAGTGTTCAAGGTCGGGTTGGACATAACCTTGGATGGCATGGTTTAGTGTGAGGTGTCACTGCCCATGGCAGGGGTGTTGGAACTAGATGATCGTAAGGTCCCAACCCTAACTATACTATGATTCTATGATTGTCCCGGGTTCATTGGTAGCAGTCATTTTTCTCAGTTTTAGTGGCTGGTGCAGTGCTATGTTTTTGACTTTCGGCTGGGAACAGCACTGATAACACCAGTGCTTTCTGTTACTGCTTAGAATGTTTTGGTCTGACCAAGGGCCTTCTGAGTCTCATGCTCTGCCAGGGAGGAGGGGAAGCTGAGATTAAGCAGAGACAGGACACCTGATCAAACTAGCCAAAGAGTTATTCCATACCACAGCATGTCATGCCCAGGATGTAGAAACGAGGTCTGGGATCCTGAAGAGGGGGATTTGCTGCTGGGTCAGGCTTGGTGTCGCTTGTTGAGCAGTTGTATTCTCTTCCTTTTTATTTCTATTGCTATTATTATTATTGGTGGTAGCAGCAGTGGTTTGTGTTATACCTTAGTTACTGGAGTGTTTTTGTCTCAACCTGTGGGAGTTGTATTCTTGTGTTTCTCTTCCCCATACCCCTGGGACTGGGGCAAGAAAGAGAGGGGAGTGATTGAGCAAACTGCATGAGGGTGCTTAAAGCAATGCAATGATGATCACTGCAGCTAAACCAGAGGAACAACCCATGCCAATATAAATTGCTCCTGTACTTAAGGGGAGAAGCAAAAAAGGGGCACAATAAGCAACCTGTGCAGGGAAGTAAAATGAAGAACCAATGCACGTACTACATGGGACAGCATCTGAACAAGAATTATTGTTACGTGAATCAGGGGAACTGGAAGAAGAAGAATAAGGAATGACTTCTCGACCCTGGACCTCAACCAAGCTACTGAATATGCAAAAATATTCATCTGTCAACAGGGGAGCACATCATCACCTGGCTGCTCCGATGCTGGGACAGTGGGGCCAATGGTCATGAACTAGAAGGTAGGGAAGACAAGCAGTTAGTATCACTTGCTCGGGAAGGGGGAACTGACAAAGCAATTGCGAAAGAGAAAAGGTCCCTCAGCCTTTTGAGGCGGCTCTTGGCAGCTGTGAAAGAAAGGTTTCCATAAAACGACAATGTTATGAGTTGTTCGGCCAACTGATCCACACTAGAGAAAGGCATCCAGTCTCTGAGGGAATCAGCCACTGCAGAGATGATCTATCACAGGCCGGATGCTGGGAATGCATACGTAGATTCAGTTGAAGTCAAATGTACACAACCTCGGACCTCAACTGAGCTACGGAATATGTGGAAAGATTTTACCCGTCAATCAGGGGCATACATCATCACCTGGTTGCTCTGATGCTGGGACAATGGGGCCAATGGTCACGAACTAGAAGTCAGGGAAGACAAGCAGTTGGTATCACTTGCTAGGGAAAGGAGAATTGAAAAAACACTTGCAAGAGAGAAACAGTGCCTCAGCCTTTAGAATCAGCTCTTGGCAGCTGTGAAAGAAAGGTTTCCAGACAAGGATGACATTATGAGTTGTTCGGCCAAGTGTACTACTCTCGAGAAAGGCATCCAGTCTCTGAGGGAATCAGCCATTGTAGAGATGATCCATCACATCAAGCAGAATAATGGGAATATACCCATAGATCTAGATGAAGTTGAATGTGCATGACACATGTGGAGGAAATTTACACAGAATGCACTGTCATCATATGCCCATTCATTGGCAGTATAACCTGGAATGACATAGCACCACTAACAGTGGATGAAAGGATTCATAAACTCCGAGAGTTCGAAGACAATCTCACCCCTTCCATCATTTCAGCTGTGGAAAGCTGTCGCAGGAGTTCAAACAATTGGGAGACTATCTAGCTGATCTATCCAGCTCCTCACATGTGCCTACACACATCTCAGCTATTAACAAAAGGAGTCCTACTGCTCGAGAGAGAAGATATAGAAGGTATATGCCACAGGCCACCCTATGGTTTTACCTGAGGGATCACAGAGAAGACATGACAAAGTGGGATGGAAAAAGCTACCTCAGCACTGACAGAAATTGTGGGTGAATTGAAGAGGAGAACAAAGGTCACGGATGATCATCCCATGAGAGCTGCATCTTCAGTCTCTGGTGAGCAGGTTCCCAGATGCAGAGGAAGAGCTGATTTTACTCCAGATCCTGTAATAAAGAAGGCTAATCCATTTCTAAAAGACTAAAGCGCCCAGCGTTACGATGACTATTAGAGGGACTCTGCCTCCAGCCAGGTGGAGATAGGGGACAATCAGATTTACTGGCCTGTGTGGATCAGAAGGCCTGGAGCATAAGTATAAGGCTCTAGTAGATACCAGTGTCCAGTGTACCCTGATGCCATCAAGCTGTCAAGGGGTGGAACCCATTTCTATTTCTTGAGTGACAGGAGGATCCCAAGAGTTGACTGCACTGGAGGCTGAAATCAGCCTGACGGGGAGAAAGTGGCAAAAGCACCCCATTGTGACTGGTCCAAAGGCTCCATGCATCCTTGGCACAGACTACCTCAGAAGAGAGTACTTCAAAACCCAAAAGGGTACCGATGGCCTTTTGGTATTGCTACTTGGGAGACAGAGGAAATTAAGCAGCTGTCCACCTTGCCTGGTCTCTCAGAGGATCCTTCTGTTGTGGGGTTGTTGAAGGTCAAAGAACAGCAAGTGCCAATTGTGACCACAACAGTGCACCGGCTGCAATATCGCACCAACCAAGACTCCCTGATTCCCATCCATAAGCTGATCTGAGTCTGGAGAGTCAAGCAGTGGTCAGTAGGACCTGCTCACCCTTTGATAGTCCCATATGGCCAGCGTGGAAATCTAATGGAGAGTGGAGGTTAACAGTGGACTATCGTGGCCTGAATAAAGTCACACCACCATTGAGTGCTGCTGCACTGGACATGCTAGAACTTCAGAATGAACTAGAGTCAAAGGTTGTCAAGTGGTATGCCACAGCTGATATTGCCAATACATTTTTCTCAGTTCCTCTGGAAGCAAAGTGCAGGCCACAGTTTGCTTTTACTTGGAATGACGTCTGGACTGCCCCAGCAGTGGAAACAAAGCCCTACCATCTGCCACGGACTGACACAGACTGCACTGGAGCAGGGGCAAGCTCCACAACACTTGCAATACATTGATGACGCTTTTGTGGGGGGTGACAGAGTGGAAGAAGGGGAAAAATAATCCAAATCCCACTGAAAGCCAGTTATGCCATAAAAAGGATTAAGGTCAAGGGACCTGCACAGGAGATTCAATTTTTGGGAATAAAATAGGAAGATGGGTGTCTCCGGATCCCCACAGTTGTGATCAACAAGATAACAGCAATGTCTCAACCGACTAATAAGAAAGAAACACAAGCTTTCTTAAGTGTTGTGGGGTTTTAGAGAATGCACATCCCAAATTACAGTTTGATTGTAAACCCTCTCTATCCGGTGATCTGGAAGAAGAGTGATTGTAAATGGGGCCCTGAGTAGCAACATGCCTTTGAGCAAATGTTTGTGAAAAATATACTCTACACCACAGCCGGTGAGAATGGTCCTACCTGGAGCCTCTGATAGAAAACTCCAGGGGAGACCTCATCAGGTTTAAACACCTTACCACAGGCAGGGACACCTTCCACTAAACCAGGTTTTTCAAAGCCCTGTCCAATCTGGCCTAGAGCACTGCCAGGGATGGGGCAGCCGCAACTTCTTTGCACAACTTCTGCCAGAGCCTCACCACCCTCTCAGGGATCTTCTTTTGAATCTCTCCTCTGTCAGCTTAAAGCCATTCTCTGTTGTCTGTCCCTACAGGCCGTTTTCTAAAGCCCCTCTCCAGCTTTCTTGTAGGCCCTTTAGGCACTGGAAGCTTCTCTAAGTTCTCCCCTTAAGGAGCCCTCTCTTCTCGAGGCTGAATAAACCCATTTCTCTCAGCCTGCCTCCAGAGCAGAGCTGCTCCATTCCTCACAGCATCTCCATGGCCTCCTCTGTACTTGCTCCAACAGCTTCATATTTTTGTTCCAGAGCTGGATGTAGGACTACAGTGGGGTCTCCCTAGAGCTCATCAGAGGGGGAGAATCCCCTCCCTCGGCCTTCTGCTCATGCTCTGGGGATGCAGCTCAGGACACTGAGGGGTACTAAGCCCAAGTGCACACATCTGGGGCATAGGTAGCTTCTCCTCATCCAACACTCCCAAGTTCTCCTCATGGCTGCTCTCAATAATAATATAACAAACATATAATAATGTAACAATTTGGCACACAATGTATAAGTGTTTTGACTGAAATAGTCATAAATTAACTCTGTTTTTTTCTCTAGATTGTTTTTTTATCCCTTTACAGACTTGAATAACCTCTGTAAATCTTCAGGAAACTTTGTAATGTTTTGTAAAACTTTTAATGTTGCTCTCCTACCTGTATGTTATACAATTACTCACGATGTTACAACAGTAGGTCATAGAAACATATTATTTGGAGTGGAAGAGACCTTTAAGGTCATCAAGTCCCAGTATGTCCAACTACGTCATTAAACTATATCCCTAAGCACCAAATTTACACTAAATGCTTTCAGGGATTTTGACTCCATCACTTCCCTGGGCAGCATATTTCGATGCTTGACTACCTTTACCATGAAGAAATTTTTCCGAATATCTAACCTAAACTTCCCGTGGCACAGATTGCAGTTGATTTTGATTCATTTCATCTTTAATATTTATATACAATATAGTTTTCCTGAAGTAATTTTTGGAACCGGATGAGCTTTAACATCCCTTCCAAACTATTCTATGATTCTACGAGTAACACCTTTGTAGCTACCAGTACAAAGCACAGCATGATGGGGGAAATTAACTCCATCTCAGCCAGACCAAATGCACCCAGCACAAACCAGCACACTGTTATACTGATCATACTTATTATAGGCTGTTATTGAATTAGTAACTTTACTTACATATTTTTTCTATATGCAAAGAAATGTAATGTTTCAAATCTCCAGTCATAAAGCCCTCATATTCTTCAGTACATGCAATTGCTAAAAGCTATAAAATACTGTCACTATAGGTGTGCATGAAACTTCTCCTCCTCCAGCTTTCATTTTATAAAATACGCAAACATGAATGATGAACATATTAAAATCTTGCACTGCAGTTTTATAGGGTGCTCACCCTTGTCTGACAATACAAATCATGCTGAAATGTGCATTCAATGAAACTATTGTGATAGTTTCTAGGCCCCATTGTTTTAATGTAGATATTCTCAGCAATCTCCGGAGAGGAAAGCAGGTGCTGTTACTTCAAGGTTCAAGAAAAGCCTAGAGAAAAATGTATTTGCTCATGCCTTTGGAGGGAAAAAGAGATGAGGTCAATCTTCTTGAGCCTCAAGAACAGTCTGTCTTCTGTATAACTTTTAGTCTCTCTTCTGTATAACTTGTGCAAAATAAATTCTGCATTGACATAGCTAAGGAATGAGCTCCTACATTTATTTACATGAATGAAAATTTATATTTACCCTTAATGAGAAGGACATGTCACTGAGGAAAGACTAATCAGCCCTTGTGCCTATTCAAATCTTTGCATCACTACTGAGGCAACCAAGAGTGCTGGTTAATACTAGTGGATTTTATGACAGCTCCTTTGACAACCAGGAGATTGAAAAGCATGGCCAGGTTCTTCCGTATGGGTTATTTCTTTAAAAGACCTCAAAATGGCTTTCCTTTTCACTCAGTAGTTTTGGATGATCGTAAACTTGAAAGTTTTAAGTACATTTTGAAGGACACACCAGCTTACAGTTCCCAAAATATGAATTAATTGGTGAGAGACAGTATTTAGCATTTGAAATAGAAGTTCTTGAAATATCTGATTGCTTTAGAGGTATTCTATTTGGGGAAGGCAGAGCTGGAAAGATGGGCTGCAGTTCATCTTCCAGTTCAATTTTACAATTATGAAGTTACAACTAGGATCCCTGTCTTTTTGATTCCTGGGTAGGTATTCACTCTTTAAAACAAGATGAACCTGTTGTATCAGCAAACTACGCTCTTTTCATAACCAACCATAATTCGCTCACAGAAAGTGACCCCATCTCTCAGTGTGGCTGTGAGAGTTCATGAGAATGATTGACCTGGCAGTGTGGTGCACTCTTAGTGAATCCGGATCAGTGAGGTTCGAAATAACGAACTCGACCATACTGATAGTTGCTGCTGATTGAATTGGGCAGTGTGCTGCACTATCACTGAATCTGGATCAGTGAGGTTCGAAATATCGGACGGACTGATAGATGCATATTGGAGCCGTTCCTGGCCCCTCTAATAAAGCAAGGGGTTTATTTTTTCCCCTTTTAGCGCAACACCCTGTACGCAAGGGGTAAAGCAGAAAAAAAGATAAGAAAGATAAAGAAACAAGATGAAGAAGCAATGGCAATGCACTTAATACATGGAAGACCGTTTGATCAGGAGTCACCACCACATGAATCAGAGGAAGAAGAAGAAGAGGTGACTTCCCAACCTCGGACCTCAACCAAGCTACGGAATATGTAGCTTTACAGCAATTTGGAGGAATTGCTTCCTGTGATGTAGACCTATGCATATTTAACCAGACAGGAGATAGCTTTATAGTATCATTCTTAAATGAAATTTAAAAAAGGAAAAGTTTTTCATTAATTAAAATTTACATGGTAATAAAGCTTAGTATTGATTAGAACAAACTTAATCGTTCAAAAAATGTCATTTACAGATGTTCATCTCACAATGAATTCTAATGAGAAAAACAATCTGAGAAAACCCTGGAGATAGCTAAGTCGTAAGAATGGTAAATCAAACCTGTATATGCCTTATTTCAAAGCCTATAACCTGAAGATCCGGTAACACTTATGCAAGTGTCTCCTAGGAATCCAAAATTAAATCCATTTAGAAGAATGGGTAAATTGGTTGTTTGCTATGAAATGTCTACCTGTAGGGCTTCTATGTGCCACAGGGCTCCGAGAGAATTAAAACAGGTTCTTTCTCAATGCTTGTGCTTCTTAATGGGATTTTAGGCAGCTTTCTATCTACTCTACCAATGCCTTGATGGATAGCCTGAGGGTATGCCAGTCAGTAAGAGGTAATGAAATTCCACCAATTATTTGTGAAGATGACTCGCTAAGCTAATGCAATAGGAGGTATATTACGTGGTGTTTTGAGACTGTTAAGTAAACTATAGCACAGTCAATCACAAGTACATAACATCTCTTTTCCATTGTGAGACCACATCTAATCTCACTTTCTATCACACATACTTAGGATTTCTTTGGAATACTTAGGGTGGATAACACTAAAATAACAGCATAGAGAACTGTGCAGTTGAAAGAAGTCACATTTCATGCTTCAGAAATTAAGTATTAAAAAAATCAAATGCTAAGTGTCACAACAGAGAGGGATTCTTTACAAAGTGACAATGTTTCAATGACACTCTGTTGCGTTAAAGGGGAGAGACAAACCCCTCACTTTATCAAAGGGGACCAGGAACAGCCCTTATGTACGACTATCAGTCTGAGCGCGTCTGGTATCAGATTCACTGATAATTTGCCACAGGGGCAGTTCCTATATGCGATTATCAGTCCGAGTGCGTCTCGACCACAAGTCGAGCGACTCGTCCACGATGGTATCTTCCCTGATATCCCCCTCTATTTTGGGTTATTTTATATTATTTTCACCTTCAAGGTGGAGCTTGAGTGACTCTAGTCATACATACCTTTATTACCATTGGTGTAAATTTCTCTTGCTTCAATTTAAAGGTATATGACACCAAAAACTCAGAGCGCATGCTCAGAGAGGGGTGGTCTCCTTTTGGAGGGGGGTCGCATTGGAGATGGGAGTGTATTTTAGCATGTAAATGCATTATAATGACATTATAATGAAACAAAGTTCACCCAGAGGATGGCCTTCTGTCAAAGGATGACAGGCTCCTGGCTTAGGGTAGCAAGTATGCAGCTTATCAGTTTCTTACACCACCTAGTTCCCATCTTTTTGCTGAAGTTAGGACAAAGCGTAACCACGAGATCTCCAACTCGCTCTACCCTCCACCTCTTATGGGAACTGCTGTGAAGTGCACACTCCTGGCATACCAGGTGTGACTGCATCTCGCCCCGAGAGTGCCTGAAAGTCCGTTTTCCCTTATGTGCGGACAATGCTGCATTTTAAATATAAGTTCAATTCCGCATTTCCTAATTATCCCACACTCTCCCATAGTATTCTGTCCTGGAAGGCCAGAATCTCCTGGATTACTTTTAGGGTGCAGACTTGAAGGAGAATATTTTTAATGTAATAAATGAGGAAATAGGGAGGAAAAGCTGAATGAAAATACAAAGGAAATTTTCTGTTAACTGGAGGATCACTTTGTATAAAATGGTTTGGGAAGTGGTGAATTTGGCAATTCACACATTTTAGCTAAATTGTTAAATAAAAAATGCAGAACAGCAGAAAGACTAGCATGAAAGGAAGTGGTCTGTGTATGCTGGATTGCCTTTTTCATCTTTTGACTTCTGAATTCCATTTCTTACTTGAACTGGCTAGTTTGGACGGGCTGCGATTATTCCTATTTTTTTCTCATCTGATTTTAACTTTGACCATCTTGAAGCTGTGGCAGCAGAAGCAACACCGACAGAGAAATGACCTCTCTTTTGAGGTCGTTTTTGCAACACCGACAGCAAAATGACCTCTCTATCCTGTGACCTGGAGGAAGAATGATTTTAAATGGGGCCCTGAGCAACAGCAAATCTTTGAGCAAATTAAATGAGAGGAGTTTCATTCAGTAGCCTTTGGACCAGTCCGGACTAGGCCTGATGTGAAAAATATACTCTAAACTGCAACCGGTGAGAAGGGTACTACCTGGAGCCTCTGGCAGAATGCTTCAGGGGAGACTCGAAGTTGACCTCTCAGCTTTGGGAGTCGAGGATGCAGAGAATCTGAAGCCATCTGTATTCCAACCGAAAAAGAGATACTGGCAGCCTATGAAGGGGTTTGAGCTGCTTCAGAAGTGATTCGCACTGAAGCACAGCTCCTCTTGGCATCCCAGTTGCCCATGCTGGGCTGGATGTTCAAAGGCAGGGTCTCCTCTACACACCATGCAACTGATGCTACATGGAGTAAGTGGACTGCACTATTTGCACAACAAGCTCAAATAGGAAATCCCAGAAGTCCAGGAATTCTGGAAGTCATCATGGACTAGCCAGAGGGCAATGATTTTGGAATGTCACCAGAGGAGGAGGTGATGTGTACTGAGGAGGCCTCACCATATAATGAATTGTCAGAAAGTGAAAAGCAGTATGCCTTCTTTACTGATGAGTCCTTCCGCATTGTGGGAAAGCATCGGAGATTGAAGGAACCTGTATGGAATCCTTGACAGCAAGCAGCAGAAACTGCTGAAGGAGAGGGTGAATCGAGTCAGTTTGCTGAGCTGAAAGCCATCCAGCTGGCCTTGAACATTGCCAGAAAGGGGGCCAGTACAGAACTTGTTGGTGAGGTACGCCACGTAGACACTGATGCACACAAGAGTGGGGCTGTTGGGGAACACCAGAACAACAACAAGTGGATAAAGCTGCTAAGATTGAAGTGGCTCAGACGGACTTAGATTGACAACATAAGAGTGAATTATTTTTGGCCCGGCGGGCCCATGACACTTTAGACAGTCCGGGCAGAGATGCAATATATAGACAGGCTTGTGATCGAGGGGTGGACTTAAAAATGGGCACTTGCCCAGGTTATTAATGATTGTGAAACATGTGCTGCAATTAAGCAAATTAAATGGTTAAGGCCTCTTTGGTATGGAGGATGATGGCTGAAGTAGAAATTGTGGAGGAATGGTTAACCAATAAAGGGCATATCGACATAATGTTGCTGGCTGAGCAGGAGTTAGGCAGGCACCGGACACAGATATGTTGGAACGGC
>JAOEHY010017475.1:0-48741 GCA_025447955.1 Psilopsiagon aurifrons
AGTCCTTGGCCAGACCAAAATGTACTAAGCAGTAATTAAAACATTGGTGTTATCAGCGCTGTTCTCAGGCCACAGGTCAAAAACACAGTGCTGCACCAACTACTAAGGAGAAAAACGACTGCTGCTGCTGAACCCATGACACTTCTCTTCAAATTGCCCTGCATTTTATTGTGGTGTTTGCTCCTATGAATACAAATTCAAAGCTGTAGGACTACCTACAAATGTAATACTCCAGAACAGTAAGTGTTTACTAGAAACTTTCAACTGGTGAAATGAGGTAAAGAATGAATGCCATTTGCTGAACGTCGGCAGAAGGAGTCAGTGATGGATTAAAGATCAGAAATTTTTCACCTTCTAACTTAGATGAATATGCTCACACCACACCTGTGTCTTAAGTTACGATAATGATAATGCTTTTTTATTTTTTTTTCCCCAACATTTTTGCTTTTGAGTAATTGCCAAGAATCTCACTCTGCAGTCTGGAGACAGCAGAGACTGTGTTCTGCAATTAAAAGTTAGGGAGTTTTTGATGAGTGCTTTCCAAGGCTGATTCATAGTTCAAAGTTTTTCAGAAGGTTTCTTTTTCTTTCTTTCCTCTTTTCTTTTTTTTTCCAGTTAATCAAAGCAGATCATTCATTTTTATCTCAGACAAAAATACGATAATGGCTAATTCATTGGGTGGGAAGAAGGAATGTAGGGAGTTACTAGTGTAATTTAACTAAGAAAAAAAATAGAGGTCTAATATTTTATTTCATTTCAGAAATGTAATAAATAAGAGGTCTTACAAGATTTCTCCTTGAAGATATTGCACTATGATAATGGTGCCATGCCCTTGCCAGTCAATTTCGTGATTTGTTCAGGTTATTCCAATAATATCTACATTTCATGGGAGAGTATTTACATTCAAATCTTCCCTGAGATTTGTCATGCCCTGTTGTCATCATGTTTTTTCCTGTGTCACCTTCAAGGACTGATAGGGCGTGAAAATTTTTAGGAATAAACAGGAACTGAAATCCCCAGTGAAAGAAGCTGTGCCTTAACCCTGTGGGCAACTGAGCTCCTTCACTCCCACTGATGTCATTAGCAGTCTAGGAGACTCAGCATTTTGGGAAATATACTCAATCCTTAGCAGAATTAGGATGCAATCACCAATTCCAAACCTATGTACAGAACCATGTCTCAGATCAGGAGATGGAAAGGAAGTAGCGAGCTGGTTACAGAATGCCATACATAAACTTCATCATTTACTTCTGTACAAGTAGCTATCCTTTGGAAAGCAACTTTTTAATTTCTACGGACTTCTACCCTGCAGTAATATACCAAAGATTACCCAGAAAGAAGCTCAGCTATGCTCACATGCACGTCTCTAGTTGGTTTCATTACTGGAAATGGAAAGGAGTGCAGAGACTAAAAATGGCTGTGTTTAATGGGATTAAATGGACATCTTATTAGTTATTCCATCTAATTGGAGTCTTTCACAAACTGAAAGAATTCAACTCTAGTGCAGGAAGGGAAAAAGTAAGAGTTTATTGCTGAAATTTGGGCTAATGGGGGAATTTAGAAGATAAAGACAGCTCTGGGAAAGGAATGAGAGACTAAGAAGACAGTGATTAGAAATTACAGTGCAATGAGTCAACTAAAAAGGGGTAAATAATTTAGGGTCTGTTTTTACAGTCAGGGACAGTTACTTTCAGGACAGTTTTTGTTTGCTCATTAACTAACTAGATGAAACAATCGACTGGCAAGATTCTTGAAATATCCTTTAAAGAACCTGCAGACTCTAAGGAAGTTTATTTTACAACCTGAGTACTCAGGTTTTGGGTATGGGGAATTGGTGTGCAAGTGTAGTAGGCTATAAAAGTGGAGAAGTAGCTCCTTAAAAAGTTGTGGGTTTTTTTTTTTCCCAAGTTGGATTTGTTTTTATTTTCACAATCTTTAAAAATATTTTATGTTTGAAAACAAAAGTATTTTGGGTCAAAGCAAACGTGGTGATAAAGATATGTAGGACTTCCTTATTCTTTCAAATAACCTTATAAACTGCTCATGTTTTCAAGGTAGTAATACTATACAGAAGGATGTGGTATGTGCCTAGCTTTGTGGTTAATTGGCATTTTTTAGTCTTAATGATGTGATGAATGTGCTAGCTGTGTTTATACTTAATGCAAGATAAATCATCTCCATCTATTACTGGGTGAGAGTTGAAATGACTGTTAAAACATATAGTATATTTTAGGCACGTAAGAAGTTCTGTTTTCAGCAGCAATCCGTATGAGAGCTATGCTATGGATTGCGTCTAGCACTGCCTCTATACACAGTCATAGCTCTCACTGGCATCATTCTAAGCATCACTACGTATTTCAGCATAACCTTAGACTATGTGCATGGAGAATGCAAGTGTATTTTTATGATGAATGCTAGAATCCATCAGGAAATAACTACATGATCTTGTATGAAATTGTGACAAGTGTAACTGCAGGGAAGGAAAGTTATTGAGTAGAGCCCTGTAATTTTTGTTTATTCATAGTTTGCAAAGCTGATTTCCCTGCTGCTCCTTTTAACTGTGCTCAGAGGAAAGTTAACACTATAGCAGAGAGGAGGGACTTGATCCCCTACAGACAACTTCCACCTGTTCCCAGCTGGCCCCCATCCCAGAAAGAAAAGAGGCTGCCCTTGTAACATCTTCATGTCAGTGGCAAGCATCGTGGGCACAAGTACAGCTGTACATGTTGTTCAAACTGCCTGCAGCTTTCAGAGCACACGTTTGAGCACTGAGGCTGGTCTGTACTGCTAAGTGGTGTGTGAGTCCTGGAGCAGACCTGTGAGCATAAGGCTCCTTGATGTGCACATTTTCCTTCTTTTCAGACAGCTGAATGCAGTGTGGCTTGATCCAGAAGCATGCTGAAGGTCCTTGCAAAATGGGGTCATAAAACTTGAGATTTGTACTGCAGCAGTGCTTGAGGACAGACCACCCAGCTCTATCCGAGTCAGGCCCTAGGCACCAACGCTGAGAATGGGTGAAAGGCTGAGTCACTGCACACACCAGAACCATGCTCACCTTTTGATCCAGGCACAGTACAAGATGGTGATTAAAAGTAACCTATGGTTCAAATCAGCAAATGTAATTTTCACAGCCTCAGCTCTTGACTGCTCAGCAGAAATTCCCTCCAGTGGGCATTCCTTGCTCAATTTCTCCAGAGACAGAGCCAGTTTTTCCAACTAGGCTGCATTATACATCCTCACACTTGCATTTTTCTATTAAAACATATGTTATTTTGTTCAACTATGACATGTTTCTTCATTCTTAGCCTGAAGCAATATTTGAGCTATCACCCCAAAGCTCCATAATTACAAAGATATATCCTATACATTCACTGAAATACTGTAAAACTTGAAGATCGTACAGATTACTCAGGCATTCTACTCTTTGAGTACAGTGTAGGGAATAATTATGGTTTCTCATATTCTCTGAGTAATTAATTTGAAGAATTTAATTATATTTTTCATATTAATTATTAATGTATTATTCACTCAGCATAGTCAGTTCATAATTCATGGATGTATTAGTCAAGTAATTTAGTTGATGGATTTCATAGTTTTGAATAACTTATTCACTTTTTTAAATTATTCACTCAGCTTTAGAAGTATCTGTTGACTCTTGAACATTAGCTGTAGTATGGTAACTTCTCCTTTTTTTGAAGGGTCTTGTGAACACCTGATATTAAAACCAAAAGCTAGTGAAATGCTATCCGGCCCCAAAATGTGTGTTTATTTAAGGTTACTTTGCAAATAAAAGGCAGCTTAAGCATATTAGTAAGTTCAGATTTGAGATCTTAATACCTACTTAAACTTCAGTTTTTCCTACTGTGTGTTCTCATAAACTAAGCTGCAGTGGCTTTTTTTTTTTTTTTTTTTTTTTTGTTTTTTTTTGTTTTTCCCCTTATTTAAACTTCTGTAAGCAACTACATCAAAATCCAGTCCTCATATTTAACTCATGCTAGAATTACATCCATGGTGACAAGTCCATTCATTAGTCTATAAGATTTGTCATCAGTTTTACGCTCAGATAATTCTGTGTATATCAGGAAACTTTTAACTAAGATAGAAAAGAAGAGAAAGAAGGTTTCCTCAGTATGCTGCCAGTTCAGCAGAATACTTAAGCTTATCCTAAACAATAAACATATAAGTGGCCTATACAATTTCCAGTGGAAAGTCTTAGCACACTGGAAGGAGCACCTCTAGATATGTGTCAGGTAACAACTTTGTTGTGCCAGAGGAATAACACATAGAATGAATTATCAGATCTTTCCATATCTAGATTTCATTATTGTACCACATAACTGGGGTCCATAATGCTGGTGGAAAATCAGAGGAGAACACATATACGTATGTGTGGGTTTCTGTATTTTTTAGGCAGTGTCTTGTATGTGAGCATGGTACATAGCAGTCAATACTGAGAAATGGCAGAGCAAGTGAAAACCTCTGAGTGAAATATACCTTATGCTTAAGGCTTCTGGGTCCCTTATTCTGCTAAACAAAGTGTTGTTTTTTTTTTTTAATAAACACATCTCTTTTGTCTAAGAAAATGTGCCCTGTATTCAAAAACATTTGCAATAATTTTATTTACATTCAAATGATGCTTGGAAAGGTAAGCAGGGCACTGCAACACTGATCTTTGTAATGCAATACATAGTTTGAGATTTTCATCCCTGTAGAGACCTCAGAGAGGTCTCTTTTCAACAGCTCTAAAAAAAAAAGACATTTTTTCAAAAGAATCTTGTATTTCGAATACATTCGTTCCAAATTCTCTGCATATTGTTATTTACCATTTGTGTATTGTTGTAACAACTTCAGTCTATGTTAAACCCAAACCAGAGGTATATGCCAAACATTTTATGATTTCCAAATCTATGATTATAATACAATATTCTAAAGGAAAAATCTCCAGCTACAGTTTCCTTTTTTAAAAGAGGACGGTGGTTATGTTTTGGGTTTTACCTCACTAGCAGGCAGACCATATGGTGCTAAAACCTGTAAACTAACTATAACTAGGTATGCAGTTCATAGGGAATATATGTAATTTTTCACAGATGCACAGCTGGTGTCTGCTTCTAAGTGGTTGTTTCCTAATCTGATACCAAGCTGTTTGAAACCCTAATACGTTTCTGAGCTGTAAAATCAATAACAAATAGCATGCATGATTCCCTGACAGATTAGCCATTTATTCCAGCTGTGAAGAATAAATGAAGGTTAAAGCAATGGAGCTGCTTTAAGAAAGGTTCATGCATGTTTATAGATGTGTGTGCATATGAAATAAAACAAATTAAGCCTCTTTTAGATTAATTGATAATAACTGGAAGACAATATATGGTGGTTGGTTTGTTGTAATTATGGGTTGTTTTTTTCAAGCAGCTGATTTTCAAGCTCAGATTTGCATATGGTTTGCTTTCTGTGTGCTCCCAAAAGTGCTTGATATGTGATTTATATTTGGGGTTTTTTTTCCCCAAAATGTTTCATTATTACTTTGCTCTTTTCTTTAATTGCAACTAATATCTCAGGGAATACTGCCTGAGGCAGACTGAGCATGTGCACTGAAAGCTGCAAAGGTAAGAAGTATAGTGGATGAAATTGTTGTGCTCTTTCTTCCTGTTTCACAACTGTAAAAGCTGCGGTTGTTTTAATGTGTGCACGTGCAACGGGAAGGAAGTGAGAGATATGTCATGGTGGTGAGCAGTGGCAAGGGTAAGAAATGAGTGGAAGGAGAGAAAGTGGGTAGCAGACTGGCTCTAGGTGAGCAGAGAGGTAGGGGTTGACCAAAGGACTTGGTGGAGGATGTAGGCAGCATGTATGGAATGTCATCCTGTGAAAAAGGGACTGGGATGAATACTGCAGCCACAGGATTGTGCAGTATTCTGAGGGACTGATTGTGCTGGCAACATCTAAAACATCATTTTTTTTAGAAAAATACAGGTCTTAGGCTTAGAAGTTGCAGAACCAAACTGCAAGCAGTGGCTCCAAAGGGAAAAAATCCTCCTTCTGAATCAAAATCTTTGCTGATTGATGTGCAAAGATATCCGATATAATCTTAACACAAGACTGTCTCCCAGCACAGTAGTTAGAAAGATTTTATTACCATTTTAAGCAAATTAAGTATTCCTCCTGTGATCCTTTAATTTTTTCAACCCTCTGAATGATAGTGCTTAGCCCATTGTAACAGCTGGTCTGCCTGTGTTATCTCTGAGTTGGTTGCGATCCATCGTATTTCATTGCATGTAGTGTGTAAAGCACTTTACAATGAAAGACACTTGCAGTGACTTTACTTTAGCCTAATTCCATCAACTGCAGAAGTGCTGTTCTTAGTTTTGCTGAAATAAGATCAGAATTCAACCTCAAATCACCCCAGTGAGAACAGTATTATTTATACTTATTTTGTAGAAGGATAAATTGCAGCCCCGTGCTTAAGTGACTTGCCTGAAGGCATGAAACTTCTCAGTGCCATAGCAGAGACTCGATCACATGAATCCAGATGCCAGTGTGTCCTTGCTGCAAATGACAGATGAACTCTGCAATCACCATTTTGCTCAGATAGAAAAATCTACTAGCATCCATGGACTTACAGAACCAATTTAAGCCAGAGAAGAGACAGGCCCCTGCGTACTTTCCAGGAGTAGGAAAGCAGTACTGTACAGCTTCTTTTCCTGCAGGTGTGTCAGCTCCTTATGGGATAGGGAAAACCCTCACTGAAAAGGAGTTCTGCAGTTTTAGAGACAATCCTGTATCAGGAACCCAAAATTTTCCTTCTCATGACTGTAGAGAGTGAATTAAACAAAACAAAACAAAGCAAAACAAAAAGAGAACTCTTAAAGGAAAAAAAAAAAGTCAAGTTTAATTTCATAATTTTCTTTCTTTCCTCTATTTGTAATTTAATGCCTTAATTATAAAGGTTTATTATAACACTGTAATTGTTTATTCATTGATCTGAGACACTCAGTGGAATTCCTTCACTGGGAGCATTGTAGTAAAATTACAATGCGCAGAAGACAGATCAAGCTTGTATCATTGATAGTTTTTCAGGTACAAAATATCTTCAAAGTCAACACATTTGTTGATGGGCAATAAGAGAGAAGACAAAAAGTAACTTCTCCTCCTGTGCTCTGCTATTTTTAGTGCCTCTGTGGCTGTCCATATACTTATTTTTTGTGTATGTTGTTCTGTCAGTCATGAAGTTAGCTCAGCTCCAGCCTTGGTGGCATTATCTCAGGCTGTCATATGGATACACTGTACTCAGAAATGCTGCATACCCATTGTGAATGATGGACAGGAGAGACAGAGCAATGGAGGTAATGTCATGTCTGAGTCTTATAGTACTTTTTCCCTTTACAGACGTAATATCAGAAGTTTGATGCACTTTAAAGATTATGCTGGATTTTGTGAACTGTTTTGCAGTAAGAAATTTGATGCAGCAGATACTGAGAAAAGCTGACAAAGAAATCATTTGATGTTCCTTTTAAGCCTGTGGAAAGCCTGCTCTCAGACTGCAATTTCCCGGAATTTATTATTCACAATTATTCACTGTATTTTGTTTTGGCAAATCTTTTTAACTCTGTTTTGATCATGCACAGTCTTCCCTGAATAATCATCATTTCAGACTGGAACTGCTGTGATAGGTCAAAAGAGAGATATTCAATATCATGTTTGTGACTGAAAATGGAAGAAACCACTTCTACTGAAGCATTTGTATATGTGGATATAAAACTTGGCACCTGTAAATATTCATGTACATACACTTGCAACTACGCTCTGGGCTTGATCCAAAGCCACTGGAGATATCAGAAAAAATGAATATTCATATCAGTAAAACTTAATTCCTGGATGGTTCACTGAAAGCAAATGTAAAGAAAAAGAAATATAGGCAAAAATGAAGTAACGCTACTAAATAGTCACAGGAAAAAAAAGGTCCTACTTACTACATTCAAATCCTTTTGAGTTTGTTGGGGGTTTTATTTTCTTTTTTACACATATGTTAATGAAATTATATACATGCAGACAAATATGATTATGGTCTTCCTTTTAACAGTATATCTTTCCAAACCACAGAAGCTCTGCTGCCTGACATAAAGAAGGTAGGGAAAATCTGGAAGTTCAAAATGAGTGATACTGGTCTCAGCAAAAGGAAGCATATATATTTATATATATGTGTGTGTGTATGTGTGTGCATATTTTATATATATAGCATGAAACTGAAATGGTCAGAAAGTTTTATTTGATTTAGCATACTTTTCCACAAAGCTCAATACATAATATATGCATAAGCTTATATTATAATATGGTAAAAGTATATTATGATATAAGCTTATATTATAATATAATATAAACATAATCTTATATTATGTGGGCTGTGGACTTAGGAAGTTTTCATTTTCTCTTAGGACATGCACCTAATGGCCCACATATGTGAAATTGCTTCAATTTCAGTCCCTCAAATTAAGCAACAGATTAAAGCAACATAACTAAAGGAGGGCGTATCTGATAAGTTTGAGTCAGTTGCTACTATTTTGTTTCATTTTTAATTATTTTTTTCTAACAGAAAGTTAGAAAAATTATTTTAAGAGAGAAATTATATTGAATGAGTCTGAAGAGGCAAATGCACACTTAAAATGCAGAAATGTCTTAGGCAGACACCGAATTTGAGAGATGCAGCCATTTGAGGTTGACATTGGTTTTCTTTGAATTGTGTTCATCTGGTGGCATGCATTCAACTTCTTGCAACACTGCAGTGGAGCAGACTTCAGGTGTCAACCTCCTAAATTCCACCTGTAAGTCAAGCTAAATTAATGAGAAAATTAATTGTTCAGATGGAATATCATTCTCCTAGATCACAGATCTTTATACTTCACTGTAAGCTATCGCCTCTGTGATTAGATAATTAACAAAATTGGTGTTTATAGTGCTGTACATGCTCATGATTTGCACAATATCAAGCTGAATGGAGGGGTTCGGGTATTTACATTTATCTCTCTTTCAAAACATCACTTTGTACATTTTTATGTAGACAATATGTTTTTAATGCAGAAAAACCTGTCATTGTATAGTCCAAATATATGGGCTCTGTTGTCAAATAGTATAAATATCTCATAGCAACTTAAAAAGAGATGTGTTCTCTTGGATTGAGTTCTCATTTCTTTATGGGCTGAGTAAGGCATGAGAATAATTAGCAAGATAAGTAACAGGGCAGAGAATAACTAACAAGATAAGTAACAGGGCAGAGAGTAATTAGCAAGATAAGTAACAAGTCATCATCTCATATCCTTTGTTTTCAAAGTCCAAGATTATTTCATGGTATGCTTGTATGTATAGGAAGGGTTTGACCAATGTTATGAGAGGCTGAACACCAAATACATCAAATCCTATCACAAAAAAAAAAAAGAAAAAGAACAACCTCCTGCTCTAGTGAAAGGAAACATCCATGAATGTAGGAAATAAACAAAAAAAACAACCCAAACTAGTTCTTCTGGTATTGGGATAGTTTGTACTCAGCACACCATACTCAGAGTCTGTAAGTCAGACTATGCAAGGCTGAACTTTGCCCCTGAGCCACCCTGCTTCAACTTCCAGATGTAAAGAATGAAGTCCAGATATTACTACAGGACTAGACGATTGCAACTAGGCAATGACAGTAGCTCTGCAAGTTTGGAGAAACCGTCTCCTTATATGCACTTCACTTGCAGGACTCTAGAAGTGCTTAGACAAGAAAGTAGATTTTTTTTTTTTTACCCTGTCTTTACCTTCACTACTGGCTTTAGAAATTGTAGTAGCTTCTCTTCAAAGAGGTTTTGCTTTTCCTTGGCTAATACGGCAAATCTGAAGGTCAGCATTGGGCAAGTGTGAAGCTGCAAAGGGAAAAATTGCTGTAACATGCAGAAAGGAAAGCAGCTATTTGTATAGATTCTTACGAGAAAGACATCTTGTATAAAACATGGACAATTGTATTGCACTCTAAACAACGTGAAAATAATTTTTGGTTGTCCTGAAGTCCTTGGAGTTTGATGCGAGAAGAAGAGCTACTTGGAATTCTAATCTTCATTTCAGTTTGGAAATGCTTTTCGTCTCAAACTGGGACCAAAAAGATGCAATTTCTTACAAGACACCATTTCCAAATTATTTCACTTCAGAAACACCTAGGTAGTCCCATGACTTGCTTAATTTTATTTAGAGTAATGCATTTCCTTTTGAGTTATTCAACCTTATCTCTTACTAGCTATGGGATAATAAAGTTTTCATTGGATGTGATAAGTGTTCATAAAGACAGAAATAAGAACAGTCACTGAATCAAGATCCAAATAAAGTACTTAAAAACACCAGTTTAAACAATTTTTGTTTATCTGTACATCCCAGAAAATATTTGATAGAATTGAACCAGCACTCTCCAATGGAAAACTCTTTAGTCTGCAAAAATAGCAGATCAGGTTTAATCACCATGCAGACACAAGTAAATAGGGATATGGAGGGAAAACCTTAAGTGAAAAACAGTGGTTGTGCAAGATTTTCAGAGGGCCTGAGAGATACAGGAGGCCAAACTATAATCTCACTGAAGCTAGTGAAAATTAGGTCTGTTGCTTTCATGCGAAAAGTGTTCAACCCTGCAAGTTGTGAAAATTCAACATTATTTATTTGAAGGCCTAGATAAAAGCAGATATTTCTTCAGACTATAACTGTCAGAATTCAGTCACTGTGATTTTTTTGGTGAATAAAGAGGGTTGTGTACATATTTACATATATATGTATGTATATGTAAATGTACATTACCAAAGTGCAGTGGCTGAGACTGTGGATATTGAAGTCCAACTTGAAGTAGTTGCATTTGAAGCGTATCACGATAAACCATAAACTAAGTCTGAAAGACAATACCCCTTTCTGGGTACTTTACATGAGTGGATTAGAATGAAATGCTGATTTTGTTTGGATTTCTGCCTTTATGTCCACAGGACTGAAGTTTTGGCATTATTTGTATTTGCTGCAAAGTTCATTTCTGTTTCAGCATCTGATCATGGACAGGAGTCTGCTTCTCCTTCTTTTATGGTGCATCTATTGCTTTTCCACCACCACGCATTGCTTATTTCTTTGCTGCTCCTGCTTGCTTTCTGCAACAGCTAAGCTCTCTCTTCTCATGTCTATTGTGCCAAACTCATATCTATATGTAGCCAGTCCTCCCCAAGCGTTTGATTTGTCTGAGCAAGCAATGATCTTTAGTTTGGCTCTAAATTAGTCTCCTTGTCACACAGATCTGTTGTGGTAATCCTACATTTTCTATGGTATTGTATTTAAATCACAAATGAAGAACCAGGACAATAAGGTAAAAGGAAAGGTTACATAAGATAAAATAAATTCATTTCCTAGCATTTTAAGATTTTAAGATTTTAAGATTTCATTCTTCCTCTTTTTAGATATATTCAAGGAAGAAATTTCTTTAATTCTATTAATTCTCAGTCATTTGGCATTTGTAAGTACTTACAAAGCTTTCCACAAGGATTTAGCTGCATACCACAAAGCCTACTCATACTAATTGGAATTATATAATCAAGTATTTGCACAAATATTTGAAAATAAAAAACCAAAATCCTTATTTTTTTATGTCATTTTCCCTGGTTTTGACTGTTTTTGGTTTGTTTTTTTTTTTTTTTCTCTTGAATTATTTTTACTTGTTCAGTTTGTGATTAGAAATTATCTCCTACAGCTTCCAGATCAGTAACACAGAATTAAGAGTCTTTCTGTAGCAAATATTCCAAAACTGCTCAAAGACAGCATTTAAGTCTTTCTAGAATACTTTCTCCATGGTTTTGTTGCTAGAGAAGCTGTTTGCTACTTCAAGGTGCTATAATGCTGAACAGGTAAGCTTTCATCAAGTATCAGATGCTCCAAATCACCTGTGGCTCCAAGTGCATCTGAAGTTAACTCCAAGAAGTGATAGAAGTGCACCAACTGTGATCATCTCTTTCAACAGCCCTTGCTCACAAAAGAAACTGAGATAGCAAATCAGTAGCAGAGATCACACTATATACAAAAGAAATAGTCTCTTGGGTTGAAAGTTTCTTAGTCATGCAAAGAGAAATTTTCAGATAAATTCATATAAAGAGTCATCTGCTGACCTTATTTGTGTTAAAAAAAAAAAAAAAAATAATCCTGGGATGTTGTTGTCAAATCTATGCTAGTAAACTGAGCAGTTTACTAGCTTCTCGTCCTCAGTTTAGCTGGCACAGACTGAACCTTTTCTATTGCTCAGTTCTCTTGTCTTCAAGGCAGGCTGGTAACAAGTAAGCTATCAAGTGGGAACAAGTGGAGAAGAGTCTGTGCTTTGTGTTGACTCCCAGTTTGTGTTCAAGAACTGTGTGGGAAAGACCTAATTTTCTGGACCAAAACTATGCTGATGACTATTCAATTGTAAAGAGAATATGAACAACAAAATTCCTAAGAGCACAGTATAGTTTACTAATATATATGTTCCTTATGATTATATCTTAAAAGAAAAGGTCTCATTTCAGGGATGATGTTGCTTAGCATAAGCACTCCATTCATAAAGTCCCCTTTTACAGTAGCATTTTCCTCTTTATACAGTGTCTACAGAAAGCAAATAGCAATAAGTTCACTGTAAAGAACATTGTACTTACTATTCTCTATAATGCATTATATGAAATGTGCAATGTTACCTGCACATCTTCAGAGGCTTCTGAAAAAGAAAAGCAGTCTTATGTCTTCTGGGAATACGCTAATTAACAGATGCAATCCAAATGTTAATAAGATATTCTAAGCCCGACACAGGAAAGAGATGTCTTAATCCTCCACACTACCGTGAGGTCTTCCATTGCTCAGTCCTATCAGAGAAAAAGCAAAAAAAATCAAGATGGAAGGAGAGCCCACCCATCACGGGCTAAGTGTGCTTTGTGTCTCTAATATTTGCAGCCAATAGTGGCAGAAAGCTAAAACAGAGCTCTGAGATTTCTCCTGAGCATGCCGTATTAGAGACAGACTTTCCAGGCTAATTGGTGAGCCTCAAACACTTGCAAAGATGAATTCTTAGTAGCAGCTTTAGTAATTTATTTTTCATTTAAGCTGTTTGTAGCTTTGTTCAGTTAATGCAGATCTCTGTTTTAAGTAAACATACCAATTAAATATTGTCTAGTAATAAAGCAGATATTGAATAACCTGAGCAGACATTGCACTTTCAAAAATAAGTTGAACCCAAATCTGTCTGAAAGGATTGGACCTTTTTTGTGTTGTCCAGTACCTGAATGCATTTATGTGCAGCACTCAAATGGAAAAAAAAGATGTATCTTCACTAAGTTACACAAATTTAGGAGCTGGTAATGCAGTTCTGTGGTAAAGGATCTGCTTGAAATCAGGGCTAGCCAGGCAAGTTTCATTAGCAGCAGGATCATAGAGATTTTCAGAGGTATTGGTGGCATTAAAAATACACTTAATTTGTCTGTGCAGTAGCTGTTCTAGCAAATATTGCGCATTGGGTTACCATTCGGCTTTGGGAGGACTTGCTATTTTGTGTATACTGCTGCTAATTAGCTCCTAAAGTTATTTTAAACATCTTCTTTTTGCTCTTTTTTCCTCTGACCTGTGACAACACTTTCCTGTCCAGCAGTCTTGCACTACATCTTTATGTATTGGATCTCTGAATTGAACCTGTTAATGATGAGAATACAAGGTCCAAACTACAAATGTTTTTAAGGGAAGGAATGTTATTTCAGACTACACGTAGTGTAGTTCCATGGACTAAAAACTCACTAGTATGTAGACAAGGTTAATTATGCTCTTGGTGTTCAGCTTCCGGTATTATTTCATCCAAAAGGGCTACTGTTCATACTCTCTTAGACTGCTACATGGTGCAAAAAAAAATTATGTGGTGAACAGGAATGATTGAGATGTTTGTTTCAAAAGCACTTTCCTGGACTAAAACACCAAGATGAACACACTCTGTTCCTGAAGTGTTGTGAAAATACAGCTTCAAAACTTATTAGAGATGTCAGGGTGATTTTGATGTCACTATTCATTGAAATGAATAGGAAGAGGGCATCTAAATCCTTCAGAAAATCATTCTGAACCATACTGTCCTTTGCAGTTTTACATCTCTCTTTGGAATGCTCCAAATATCAAGTAAAATATGAACAGAAAAGAAATTCAGTGATGGAGTACTACAACTACAGAAAAAATATTAAAAACTAATACACTCAAACTACTATGCTGATACTTGCTATTTAAAATTAGTTGGCACTGGTATTTATTTGTTTGAGATTTTTGGTTGGTTCATTAATTCGACTGTAGATTTTTGTTTCTCTTCTTTGCTTTTAATTCTTTATGTAGTTGACCTTTCTGTCACAGCAGTTTGGGACCACCACTGATGAAATGTTATTAATATCTTAGCACAGCAACATTAATAATCCAAAGGAAACATAGCTAAACATGCTCTTTCCAACTTGCTCAGTGACTTAGCACCAATGGTGTGCACAGCTGGTGCAGGTGACCTGTTTTCAGCAGGAGCCTGGATACCCTCATTCCCTGTGGTGAAGAGAATGTGATCCTGTTGGCTGCATCATCGTGAACTGGCGTCATATTCAAGGCAGAAGCTGTTTCTCAGTACAACTTTTGTGAGCTCAGGATAGCTGACTTTGTTGGAAGACCAGTGGCAGTGAATGATCAGTGCCTCTGAAAACTCAGTGTAAGCTTTGTTTAGACCCTGAAATACAGACATCTAATTGGCATGGCTGTTTAGAAGATGTAGCTAAAGAGATATGCATACAAGTGCATGCAGATTCTTTGTAAAGGCCAGGGAGAGAGTGCTAAGCTTTCTGCCTTCCAGTCTTTTCCAGATCACAGGCTGAATTACTTCATCTTAATAGCTCAAACGAACTGTTAATATTATTAACATTTATTAACCCCTCCTGCAGACTGTTAATTAAATAATGCAGAGTCAAACCTTAATTCCTTTGGTTCTGACTAGATATCTCTTCCACCTGATGCAATTTCATTCATCATTATCCTGTGTCCCTTGTGTTTAATTTTCAGAGGAACTAAATGCCTGCATTTGGTGTTTAAGATACTGCATTAAAAGTAGCTGCAAACATAACAAACATAAGCAGTGTTACCAGAAGCTGGCATGGTGAAGTCGATAAACAAGCCTGGCTATAGAAAACTGCATCCTCACAAGTCTGAGGAAAGAACCTTGGGCAAGTCTGCCTTTAATTTAACCTTATGAAGAATAGTAGTTAATAAGCCTTTGCTGAAATGTGGCAATGTTCTTTGCATGTGACAGGTTTAACTTTACACATAAATGCTGGAGGGAATGGATGGGCTGATTGCCCAAAATGTGATCCTAAATGATGGTAACCCTTTACCCCAGCTTGTCTTTTTATTATATCATGTCTGTGAGCCATACCAGAGCTAAAAGAATGACTTGATGAATGTGCTTTTGAAGCAGTTGAGCTAATGCTCCCATAAACCTTGGGGAAATATGCAAATGAGTGTCCTCTTCTGGATGCTGATAAAACGCATTATTTATAAAATAATTCTTTGCAATCAAGACAACCTTTTTCAATATTGGTGTTATGCAATAAATAGTATCAGAGGTTTCAAAATCCTGGTAATGAGAACTCTGGGAGAGTGGTGCTTTTCTCAGTGGAATTTTGTATTGATTTCCAGAGCTGACTTTAAGGATAGGCTGAGGTTAAGAAAGAGAAGACTGGTTCCGGGGTAAATAAAGTCTGCCTCTTAGCTGACCACCCTCACAGATATACTTTGGTAGGTCTTTCTTTTTTCATATGCATTTTGCCCAACCAATTGTACTTGAGACCATGATTTTCTGTAGCAAGAATGGAAGGGGTGTAGATGAAAAGAGAGGGTAGAGCTCATCCATCAGAGCAGAAGGCTGTCATAAAGCAAACATTTACCAAATTTATTTTTTACTTTCACAAACATCACTGAGAAAGGCTTCTCCAACCTAAAATAAAAATACATGGAGTGAAATACTGAGAAAGGTACTGCACAACATCAGAGCTTGTTGCATTGGTGTATCTCGCAATTCAAGATGGAAAAGGGCAGAGCAGACTTTCTTCATCTCTAAATAATGTGCTGCTTTTTATCTGTGTTAAAAGGTTTACAGAATCCTTTCTTTTGTCAATTGACCACTGTAACTGGCAATACAAACCTAGAAATGTGGAAGCATTCCTTTCATTTAAGGGACATGTGAGCAATCCAGCCTTTGTCTTAGCCTCACTCTAGTTGTGAGCAAAAGGCTTATTAGGGTTTTGCAGTTTGATAAGAGGGTTGAGGACAGTGTGCTGCCAGGAAGAGGAAGCCTGCTTGTGGGAGACCTTGGCCAGGATGCCATGCAGCTGGATCAGCAGGAGCTGCTTGCCAGAGAGCAAACCACAAGTTGCAAAAACAGGAGAGACTCCATTCGCTCGCTGCTTGGGACCTTTATGGACACTTCATGAACTGCAGCCAGTCACTGCGCTGTTGCTGGCACTCGCCTAAGGGAGTTAACCAATCACATGTCATCGAATGTTCTAGTGCTCTGTAACTTTTCTATAAAAGGGACGCCTGCGCATAATAAACTGTTCAGCGTTTGATCACATTGATCAGTGTTGCGTTGTTCCATATCCCCTGCATAGAAACTACATGAACACAGAAAATCAGAGAAGAAAAATGGCTGAGCAAACCCACTGGGATTCATTACCATGGCAGTTGGGCCCCTCACACATTAGATATGGTTTCTTGATCTTTTTCTCCTTTACTGCCAACACCAGTACACAGAGTGCAGGAAAGGCAACCGAGTGTTCAGAAATTAAGGGGAAATTAAGTTTTGACCCATGAGTTGTTTAGACCTTCTCTTAGCAGTTCTAGCTAATCCCAAAGTGCTTCAGTTGACTACACTAAAGCTTTTACAGTTACAGAAATGGCAAACCAAAACATCTGTGGGCAGAACAAGTACACTGCTACACAAATTACCATATCCACCACCAAAGACACAGATTTAACAGTTGAACTCACTGCAATAATTACAAAGAATCACAGAATGGTTTGGTTTGGAAGGGACCTTAAAGATCATCTAGCTCCAGCCCCCCTGCCACAGATAAGCACATCTTCCATTAAACTGGGTAGATCAAGGCTCCTCCAACCTGGTCTTGAATACTTCCAGGGTCAGGGCAGACACAGCTTCTTTGAGCAACCTGTGCCAGTGCCTCATCACCGTCATACTAAAGAATTTTTTCCTAATGTCTACCCTCTTTCAGTTTAAACTGTTCCCTCTTGTCCTATCTCTTTATGCCCTCGTAAAAATTCCAGCTTTCTTTAGGTACTGGAAGGCTTCTATGTCTCCCTGAAACCTTCTCTTCTCTAGGCTGGACAAGCTCAACTCTCTCAGCCTGTCTTCATAAAAACTCAGCCCTCTGATCCTCTTTGTGGCCCTCCTCTGGACTTGAGCAGATCCATGTCCTTCTTATTTTGGAAGCTACAGAGATGAGCACTGTAGTCCAGGTGTGATCTTGCAAGAGCAGAGTAGAGGTGTAAATCTCCTCCCTCAACATGCTGGACATGTTGTTTTTGGTGCAGTCCAGGATATTGCTGGCTTTCTGGGCTGCTAGCACATACTGCTGGCTCATGTTGAGCTTCTCATTAACCGGCATCCCCAAGTCTGTCTCTCTCAATATTTTAAAATAACTTTCCCACAATATTTCAAAATTAATTTTAAATTAAAAAATACCTTTCATAAAAATTAAACAATGAAATCTAAAACATGTTTAAATTTTGCATTTCATTTAAATATTTTTACTCCTACCTTCCTTCCTTCTACTGAATCCCACACTTTTTTCCCTAGCAGAATTTAAAAACGTAATATCAAGGGAAAAAAAAGGATATTCAAAGGCAGGATTTCAACCACTGTAAAGGTTGCAAAAATGCCTATTATTAAAAAAAAAAAGTTTTCCAAAGATAAAAAAATGTAAAATTTCCCATGTTTTATGAATTTCACTTGGTTCAGTGATCTAAGCTGGCTATCCTGGTTATTTTCAGGCTATATCTTTACCAGATTTGATCCTACTAACAAGATTAAAATTGCATTGTTCCTTTATTCTCTACCATAGCTGCTTTATAACAAATTATTTTAGAATTCATATTAGCAGATATCTTTTTCCAGTATATCTTTTTCAAATTTAAATCCCATATGACAAGCATGCTGATTCATATAATCACATACACAGAAAAAAAAAGAAAATGAGACCATGTCTTAATTAATAACTGAAAAAAAAAATTTCTCTTACCTAGGATTGATACATGGTATACATTACTCTCATATTTTAGAATTCCTTCTCCTCAACTGAATGTTTTCTTATCAAAAAATCCTGTTGTGAAGGCTGTCCATAGAGTACATGAGTGATGCATTGTGGCTGGACATGCCTGTAAATCTGACAGCATAGGGGAAAACTATGTGCTTTAATTAAAACTGACAGGGAAATAATATCTCTTCACCTGTAGTGAAGACAATCGCAAGGTCTCTCCATTTCTCTTTCTCAGCTTTCTGAAATTCTCTTTTTCTACAGAATTTTGTATTTTCATAAAAAAAACTTTATCTAATGTGCACATCAATTTGTTGTATAATTGATTTTTCAGTCATTGTACCCAAACACCCCATGTTAGATATGAAAATAAGAAAATCCCATAGCTCTGACAATGTGTTTTCCAGGAATTCAGTAGGCACTGAATGGTCTCACTGAAAACTCCAAACAGGCTGCCCAGCTCTTTGCACCAGACAAGAAGTGTCCTTCTGCTAGTGAGTAACACCAAGTGACTTTTGGGGACTGCAAAAAAGAGACTCCCATCTTCACTTTGGACATAGTACCACATCTTCTGCTGATCCCTTGAACAGAGCTAAAGAGGCGGCATGGAAGATGAGTTCAGGGGATATGGGATAGCATGAGAAACAAGGCTAAAACACAGCAAGAGATATCAGCAATCAAACATGCCTAGGAAGAGTGCGATTGGGATTGCTGGAAAATAGGACTGCTGTTATTGAGATAGTTTCTGTGTCACCCAAAGGAATTATTTCACCTCTATTTGGTCATCTTTTTTTGAGAAAATATGGTTTCATGAAATCTCGCTGTTTCCAGCACAACAAGGAACTATTATTTCAGTATTACACATTTATAAATATATGCTTTTGAGAAATCATAATTTTTGGACAGAAACCTTCTAAGGCTATCTCATGTAAATATTTGAGCTATGTTGATTTACAGCCACTGAGATTATATTCTCCTTATTCTTATTCTTATTTATTCTTAGCATATTTAAACCAGGTATCTTGGAAAGAAAACTGAACTTTATCATCACAATTCTTACTTTTGTAGTCACTGTTATTTCTTTGCTCTCTCTGCGCTTGAAGAAAAATAATGAGGATTATATAGCGAAAAAGATGATGCTTTTATGCTTAATTTACCACGATTAGTTAGTCTTTATTGTAAACTTTTAAAATTAAATAACCTGATTTTCTTATTTAAAAATGGACATTTAATGTAAACCAGATCACAAAACTTCAAAATATGATTGTTAGCTGAAAGAATAAACAGAAAATTTAAATTATTAGAAAAATGGCCTTACAAATGTACTTTTCAAGTGCTGTTAATATATTAATGTCACTGGATGCATTCCACTGCCTGAAACTATTTCCATCTAAGTCAATGAAGTATGTACAATTTTTTTCTATAAAAGTTAAGAGAAATTTACAGCTTGTTAGGGTATTTTTGGTATCATTACAGACTTTTACTGGGTGCCTCATTTAAGCACCTGCTGGTGTGATGACTATCTCATTGTCTAGCTGCAAAAGTGATTTTTAATATACTGACTTGCATTCTGTAGGACTGAGTCTAACGCCAGATATTATTTTTCTTAACTTTGTCTTACTGCTTACATTGAGAATAAGTTGAATATGATATCTGGCCGTTCCAGCTTATACAAGCAAAACTCAGTTGATTGATTGTGATAGTCCAAAAAACCCCAAACTAAACCAACCAAAAAACTCCCCCCCCCAAAAAAAAAAAACAACAAACATCAAACAAACCAAAAAACAAAACCAAAACTAAAAATAATTAGAAATATAATTTCAGAAATTTAGTCAGAGGTACTGTTTCCAGAATAATATTTGTTTTGGCTGTGGGTCTTTTTTTGTTTGTTTTTGGTTTTGGGTTTGGTTTTTTTTTTTTTTTTTGCAGGGCGGGAACTATTTTCAGCAAATATGAAACTTCCCGTGTAAAAATGCTGATGACATTTTTCCTTAACATCTGATAACATTTTTCCATAACAAAAGCCAAACCAAAATATTTTAAGAAAGATGACATTAATGTGACCCTGAGATTTTGCATCATTAAACAGGTGCTGTAGTTTTTGTATTTAATGCTGCCGTTTTTCTCTCTGAGTCATGTTTGTGCCTAGGTCCATTTCCCCTTATGCAGCTCAGTCTCCTCCCAGGTTGAGCTCTGACCTACACAGCAGAGCTGAGAGTGGCACAGATGTCTGCAACCTCATGGTAGTCAGTGATGGCTTGCACACTGTGACGAGTTGGCAGCAAGTATTAGCCGCACCCAAGCCAGTAAGGCAAAGCTGAGCTGCTGTTAGATTCAGAGCTGGTGCAGCTGCCAACGTGCAGGTTGTGTGCCTCTCAAATCAATCCTGTCTGTGAGGATTAAAGTTAAGGAAAACTATCACTGAAATTTATAGAAATAAAACTCAACAAATTTTAAACACTGGTTTTGCTTTGGGGTTGGCAGAGGGGTAGTTGTTTTTCTTTTTTTTTGTTTGTTTGGGGTTTTTTTTCCAATATTTGCACTACGTGTGGTTAGCTGATTTTCTCATCAAAATGTAAGATGAAGACAAAGGTTAAATATTTATAATTTCCCATGGAATGGACTTTGGGATTTTTTAAGACATACAGTGAGACACACTGGTGTTGCTACACCTTCCAAATGAGGTAAGACAGGTCAAGCACATACACTGCCTCAAAACCAGTGCAGGAACTCATGTAGGGCTAAAATACAAGTCATAGGCATTTAGGGCACAGGCTTCAAAATCTAGAAACATTTTTCTTGAGCCATTTTGGGGAAGGTCTAAGTGTTTTACCTCAGATATATAAGGCATATTTTTACATAGACTAAGGCATTTTCAATACCTTCACATGGATTAAATAAACTTTAAATAAAATTTGCTTTGTCATTAAAGACCTCTAATACAGCCACAGTGAGGAAACAGGAGTCTGAATCCAAGAACTGACTCAAGTCAATAGTTCTACATTTTCTTCTGAAAATTTTATCCCAAGTCCTTAGCTCCTAACTCTTCAATAACTTTCTGAGTCCTTGTTGTTGTTCTGTGACTAAAAGTGTCTTTTAGGCTAAAAATCCTCTGCTCTGGTAGCTTGCATGCTTTTTGTTTTGAGATATCAGTGAAATATATCTGTGTGCATTCGATTCAGCTTGCTTGGTCACTACATTGTAATGTAAACTTTCATATCTATACAAAAGATACAGATATGGATTTGCAGATAATTTTTAAATATTTTTCAGAATTTTGTCCTTGACAGGGAGACCAAGGATTTTTTTTTTTTTTTTTTTTTTTTAGTTTTGGGTTTGGTTTTGTTTTTTGGTTGGTTGGTTTGTGGTGTTGTTTTGTTGTTGTTGTAATTTTTAATATATTGCACATATTTATGTGTGTAAAGAGAATAAACTGATAATATTTTTTTTTATCATTTTGCCCTTGCCTGTGCTCATGCTGTTTTTATTTATGTTTTTAAAATTACTTGATAATGGTAAATGGGAAAAGATGAAGAGGAAACTGCAAAACCAGGATTTTTTTGTGTGTGCGTATGATTTTCAGTGAAAAAAGAGAACTCTTCAAAATTTGCAGATCGAGGACAGCCTCCTACAAAGCATGTTCTTCTAACTCTCATTTTTGCACATAGTTATGAGCATGTTTCTGCTATATATGGTAATAGAGAAGTTAAAATAGAATGTGCAGTGTTCATCGTAATGAGGTACCAGGATTTCCTCCCTCTGCTTCCCAAGCAGAAGCTGGCTAGCTGTTTATAGCAGCTGTATCTGCACTCTTCACTGGTCTGACTTTGTCATCTCTGAGTGACTACAGTTTTCCTCCTCTCTCAGTCTGACTTAATGATTTTCTGAGTGAAAGCAGAAATGGGGAACTGTTCTACTGTGGGCATTTAAACACAGTGGGTATGTATATATTGATATAGGGCATAAGGACTTCTTTTCTGGGTTTGTGAGTGATGCCACCCAGAAAGAGTTCAGAAAAAAGACAACAGTTTATATTTCACATCAGGTTTCTGAATATATCTTTTCAGCATCTCTTTTCTGGTCCTGTGTTACCTCCTGTCAGCCTATTTTATTATTTTCTCATCTGGCAGCCTCTTCACATGCATGTGAATGACGATTCAGATGCTTCAAAAGCAGTTGTTTTCAACTTTTATTAATGTTTCCCGACTCATTCTCTTGTTTTCCTGCTGACAGGCTGCCAAAATTACCCTCTGGTGAATTCTAAAAGGGTCTGGGTAGCAGAAATTGGACCCAGCATTTGTTGCAGATAATTACTGCATCAGATCTTTGTCATAGAAAATATTTGACAGCCCACACATCTCTATTTTTAAGCAGTCCATAACATAAAACTACCAGAACTTTTCTTTCTTTAAGTGCAAGAAGCGCATCATTAGATCAAAGATATTTCATTTGACTGTGTAATGTACTTGACTCTGCATAAGTTTTTGTTGATTCTGGAGATTCAGCTTAGGCTGGGATTTCAATTGTGTCCAAGAGTGTATGCCATTCTCTCCTGCTTCTGGGAATAATAAATACACTGTAGTGTTAATCAAATCTGAGTTCTGTCATCCCAGATGTCATTCAACATAACATTTCCAGTAATAGCCTGCCAAGGAATGCTTGTGCCAAGTTCCAAACCTAGATCTTAAATGAAACAAAGGGAAAAAGAAAAAAAAATTCTAAGAAACCAGCCTAGATTGTGTCCTGATTGCAGCCTATTTTGGGACAGGATTTCAGGAATTTAATAACTGCTATGTGAATACTCATACATATAGACATGATCAATAAAGTTCATGCTTTATGGTTCCCACTTGTAAACCTTGGTTGAATTTGATTTATTATTTTTTCCTAGCAGCTGGGGGCACAATATTACAGATTTACAACAGACAGTCAATTTATGGTATTTAATTTAGACACTGCTGGAACATCGTATGAAAGTTGAGGCCACTAAAACAAATCTTAAATCAGTATTAAAAAAAAAAAAAAGTTTTTTCTTACCAAAAAAAAAAAAAACCCACAAACAACAACAACAACAAAAAAACCCAAACAAAAAACAAAACAACAAATCAAATAAACAACCCTGACATAAGAAGAAAATAAAACTCTGATAGAATAGGAAATAAAAAACCCAGTTGATTTTAAAAGTGTTTAGAAATGAAATAAACATCATAGCAACGCCCATCACATAGGAACTGGATAACAAAGGGAATACACTGGTGCCTTGCAGAGGAGCATGAGTATAAGAGCGGGCATGAATATCTGACTCTGATAACTTTTATAATTAACACCTTAGCAAATTCCTCTGACTTTTTTAGAATACAGGGGTTTCTGTTGGCTGTGGAATTTTGTTTTTTCAGTTAAAATTGGAATCAAGAAAGCAAATCCAAACAAACAAATACAAAACCAAAGAGAAATGAGATGGAAAGAGAAAGAGGAAAGAGAGAGGGGGAGAAAACTCAGGCAGAGTAAGATTCTGCAGCGCTCATAGAAGTACCATCATTTCATCTTTTACAGCTCTGTGCTGTTCCACCTGTCTGGCAGGTCTTCACTCCTCACCTTGCTCTTTAATCTATTTCATTCAATAGTTGATAATTCTTAGAAAGAAAGGTCAGTTACAACAACTTGAAATAATTAATCTAGTTTGTTTGTAAACTTATTGACCACAACTGTTTGGGCTAAGTGATCTGCTACAGGTTGCAATAGTCTCACTGATGCGACTAATTGATATCTATTACATTTTTTACCTCATAAATTTTCTTGTACAAACACCAAATCACTACTTACAAGCCTGCCTGTCCCAATGTAGTACCTCCTGAAGACTTTAATTAGGCTTTACAAGTATTCATCTACTGTGGTATTCTTTTAAGCCTCACTTATGCCTACTGGCATATGAACCAATAAAGGCTCAGCATTTGAGTGCAAGTTAAAGTGTACACTGTGCGATCATGCTCAGCAGCAATGCTAGAGGTATTGCTGTGAAGATGAAGAAATTGCGGGTGATTAAGTTCTATCGTGTACTCCGGAGGGCACACATTTGCTGGAGAATGCCTTGCGTGAGATATCCCTTCATCTGTTAGTTATTTCTTCAATAGGAATTGCAGCAGTGAAACCTAAACTCCAGAGTCACACATTCTTTTAGGTTAATGCTAAATCATCATCATGCCTGTCTTCAAACATTAACTGATGAATTTTCACAGCAGCTCTGTTTGTGAAGTACTTATTATCCTTGTTTTATAGGCTGGGAAGACAGGAAGGCTTAAACTGGTCATTTAGGACTCAGACACTGTTGGACTCACAGACAGAAGGATATCTTATCAAAATCAAACCTGGAGGTTAATCTCAAATTTAGCCTTAGAGAAGGAAAAGTAATACTTGATTGTGGGATAAATGCACTCAAAAAAAATAATAACTCTGCTGGAATGAAGTAGAAAAATGATCTGTAAAACATTAAATGAAATAAAGAAACACTTCAATTTATTAAAAAAGCAAAGCCTTATATGTACATAAAATTATTTTAACCCTGGGTTTAGAAATCAACCTATATATATTTGTCTAAAATCAATATAGTTTTAGAAACTGCATGGTTCTTTGAAAGAAAGAAAAATATTTGCAAGTCTGTTTGTCTCTAATAAGTAGCTCTGTTTGAGAGAGACCTCGGTCCTAAACTTTTATATTAATAAATTAATTATTAGCATAATTAATATTTTAGTTCAAATTGCCTTCAATTACACTGAAACCTAGTACTGATTAATAAAATCTGGTACTAGACTGGATTCAAGTGGGAATTTTATGTTCATAAGATTCTAGGACAGAAAGACGGAACAGTAAAAATTAATCAATTTCTGCTTATAAAGTATGGAAAAACAACAAAAGTAGAAAACAACAAAAAAATTCACAAGATGCCACTCACACTACTCCAGTCTGGGAGCTTGCATCAATCCTATTGATTCAGCAGGACATTTTCATTTTCCCAGTTTTTTGCAGTGATTTGTGGCTGTGTGCTGGTGGCAATGCTCAGGCTACAAACAATTGACACTACACCCTTCGCGATCCACTATGTTTGAAGCCTTCACCTTATTAATGACAGGCTCTGTACTAGGAAATAAAAAAAAAAAAAGAATCCTACCATGTAGTTAGAGTACCTTACTGTGTTTGTACAATAAACCTTTGATTGTCATTTGGAAAACTTTTACCAAGCCTTCAACAACACCTTGAGTTTGACTCTTTGTTATTTTCAGCCCTTCATTTATTTTAAGAGGTACAGTGGAAATTGGGTACATCTGCCTCAAGGCTGCCAAAACAGGTCACATGCAAATTACAGTAGTCTGTTTTTTAAAAAATTCCCCAAACCTCCTCAAAAATATTCAGTGTTGCATTTCTCACATCTAGGATGGGTCAAAATGACTTAGAAATTCATGTGTGCTAGGTGAAAAAAAGAAAAAAAAAAAACCTGGTTCTCAAAGATCGTATTTCAATCAGATCAATCGCTGTTTTCATATTAGAACAAAATGGTATGCTAGCAGAGCACAGAACAACAGCAATATCCAACACATTACTTTGTGTGGGTAGGTTTTATGGTCTTTATGTCAGACCCACTTATAGAAGGCTCTTAATTTGTGGGACCATAATTACAGATATCCCGAAAAAGTTTTTAACTTGTAGATCTTTAACTTATAAGACATAAGAAGGCCTGAGCATTAATAATATTACTTCAGCTGGGCGATAAACCAGGAAATAAAAAGCAAACAAAATGAAAACTGCTCAATTCTGTAGAAAAATGCTTGTTGTTACTTTTGCTTCTCACTTCTTGTTAGCTCTACCTTTAAATACAGACAGAAGTCTAAGGCTTGACAGCACTGTGAGCTTTGTAGACCATAAAACATTTGTTTTGTTACCAGTCGCAACCTCTACAAAGACCTTGAGCATGAATGATAGTAGCTCCCAAAAAGCTGATGCAATGACTGTCTTTAAGGTAGGCCAGGAAACTGCAGTATAATTGGGAGGGAATTATCAGAGATCTGGTACTATCAGAGTTGCGAGGAAAGTTAGCAATTGAGCAAGGATTGTGAAAGGCTGTGAATGTAATGAACGCTTTACTATGGCAGAATTATAATTGCAGTGATTTTTCAAATGTGAATAGCAAAACAACCCCCTGTTAAATCATATTGATTTAAATCACAAAAGCTATTGAATTTCCTATAAGCAGCTGGATTTTCTCCTGTCATGTATTTTCTAAAAGGGAAAGTAAAATAAAAATGTAACAGACAGAAACTGTGAGAGAAACAACATGGAAAGAAAGTCTGGATTTCCCATTGTCACTTTGGTAGATATGCCTTTGGTAGAAAATTGCTCTTTGGATTGACTTGCTGCCTCTGACACTTTTTTCAGAAAATGACTTTTATTGTTCCTTCTCTCCAACTTATTTGACCCTATCACTTAAAAGCTAATCATTTTATTAAATGCTAATTGCCAAGCTGGGCAACTCAATTTTCCAATCTGCAAAGTCTCCACTATTTCCACATGCCACTTTTGATGCAGGAACACTTATAGGGAATAGTTTTATGACTAATTCTCCAATCCACCCTAGCCAAGAGCACAGACACATCATATGATCCTGCAGTTTTGTCTGAAGCAGATACCTACACTTTACATCCCTGTTTTCTTCTCCCAGGCATTGATAGAACAAGGAACCTCATATCAGATGATGATGGGAACTGAGAAAATGAGACGTCTCTGAAATCAATATGTGAATTTTCTAGGTCTTGTTTGAACATAGCAGATAGATCTGCCTGCCCTGATGGTAAATAGCAACTGGCTGGAACCAAGCAAGTACAGCAGATCCTGAATCTCTCTAATTTCCAAGATTTGTGAGACTGCATGTTGCATAACCCATGAAACATGAAATGAAACTGTGAGATTTTAATATCCCTGAGAAGTCAAATAAAATTTGCTTTTAGGTTGTTTTTCTGCTAGATGTTATGTCGTTTTTTTTCTTCTTCACTTCTTCAGTGGAAGAAACCACAACCCTCCAAAGGCAGATAGCCACTCTATCATTTTTGCCTTTTAAATAGCAGTGATATAGTCAACATCCTGCACACTTCCAAGATAAGGTTAGCAAGGTAAGACTTGAAAGCATCATCATATTTTTAGCTTACATCTGCTTTGATGTTAATATTTTAGTGATGCTATAAAGTAATAAAAAAGAAACCACAATAAAATCCCAGTGTGTGGTTTGGTTCCCAAATCTATTTATATTATAGATGGAGCTAGAAACAAAGATCAAATGCACACAAAGATGTTTTTCTATCTAGCCATATATCTGAGCAGCTAAAGATTATTAAGAGAGATTTGTATTGAATTTCCTGACATCATTCCAGATGCAATATATATGAATTTTTTGTATATGTCTCTGCCAATATGTTATGTTTGTTTGCTTTTAAACAGCTCCACAGTAAATCCCTTTCCAGTTCAAATAATGTAACTTTTATCTAAGAAAAAATAAGCCAGCCTACCTAGGATTACCAAACCTCTTATACAGAGAAAACAAGAGCCCACACCTTGGTAGGGCCAATGTTTTGATGCTGTATTCCTGTGCTTATGGCTGGAGGGTGAAGTATTGTCTATTTTGAAAGTCTTATCCCACTCTAGTTATTCAAATTCATTTTTGCAGAGTATATTCTCTAAGAATAGAAGGACTAAAAGGCAGAATGAAAATGGCAGTAGTTAAAAAAGGAGACCATGCCCTCACCACTGTGAAGCAATTTTAAGGAGAGTTTTAGCACATCACATAGCTTAAGTTTTCTTCTGAAATTTTGCATTAAGTTTTGTAATATGATATTGTATCACCTTGAGTAGTTTTTCCCATTCTATGGCGTTCTTATTTACTTTTTTTTTAAACATATGTAGCACTGACATTGTTTTACACTGTGTAAATTAAATTAAAACCCAGCATTTGCTTTCTCTGACCTGCTCAGTTGTCATATTTCCTCCTTTATGAATCTCTGACTACTGCACAGCAACAGTACTCAAGTCACCACATGCCTGGTGGTACAGTCTGCTATTGGGATAATCTGAGGAAGAGGGGGAGTTGACAGCACTACAAAGCGCAGCAGCAAAAGGGGCTTATTAAAAAAAAAACCAAAAACAACAACAACAAAAAAAAAAAACCCAACAAACAAACAAAAAAAAAAACAACAAAAAACCAAGAAAAACCCCGTAATTTCTTGGGAATGATTCACAATTTTGCTTCAGAGCAAAAGCTTTCACATTCAAAATGTAATTGCAAGAAAAGAAACTTAAAATCAAACAACCCAGAGCTCCTTTCATTCCTTGCTCTGTCTGACTCTATGCCAGACCTACCAACTGCAAGATAATCTTCCTAACAGACCTGCTTATAAGCTCAGCTGGAAATAAGAAATCCAAAATACTCTAATGAGAATAAGTAAGAAATACTGCAGCCAGTGGAACATGGCAGTTTGTCACAATTATAATGTTACTCAGGACACCATGGTTTTAACCAATTTCCCCAAGCAGTTTTCTTTGTCTTGAATGTAATTTCCATTGACCAGAAACTCTGGCTCAAGCCCAAAGCTGCCAAGACTCTCAGTTTCCCAAGGGGTCCCCATAGCTATCTTGAGGAGAATAAATTGGTTAGACTGTGCATCCAAGATCTTTAATCATCTCTAACTAACCAAATGCGCAGACACATTTTGGTACTGATTAGGGAAAAATATTAGACTGCTTAGGGAAAACTGACATGTAATGTCAGTATTTGAACTTTCCTCTTAACTCTTGAGAAATGTAAATAACAAATTAAAAAGATTTAAAAAAAGCGTATTATACAAATGCAATTTGTGAAATATTTGTTATTATTTCGATTTTCTTGGCATTTACTCTGAGACTTAACTAGTACTGACTAATAGGAAATCAGAGTTTAATCAGCAAGGTGGGAACTCACATGAAAGCCTATAATTCCTTAGACTTCTTCTGCTTCCCCCCAAATTTTATCATTATGCTTGATGTTTCAGTATTTTCCAGTTAGCCCTGATGAGGAATGAAGCAGCCATGGATGCAGTCTACTATTTGGATCTTAGCTGCATTTACAGTGTTTCTATTAATTTGGGAGATTTTTTTTAGCAATTAGCTCTGATTTGAAGATACCACAGTCTGTCTTTGAGTGATTAAATCTTCATTTAAACCTTAGGAACCCACCACTTGTTTTTGCAAGCAATTGAGGTACCCTTTACTCCTTCCTTGTTTTTGTCACTTGAAAATAGTGTCACTGGCTTTAAGTAAATACCCTGAACTCTCAGTAGCATGCCCTGTGTCATAATTCAAACTGTGAGAAACTTCTAATAAAACTTTGATTATGGCCAGTTTCTTTGACTCCTTCCATATTTTTGTAAGCCTTGTTACACAAAGGTTTAAGCTTGGAAATACACTGGATGTAAGGCATTTTTCTGGATTTATAAACTTACACAGACTTGTAGAGATGTAATTCTATAATGCTGTCCCTCATTGGTGAAGAAAGCTAGAATTTTCGTAGGTGCAGTGCTGGTGCTTGTCTTCTAATGTTCTAAAGCGCAGTGCTTTTTGTTCCCTATACGCTTTCCAGCACATGATCACATCAGCAGCTTTATAAGCACTTTTGCCGTATTGCACTTGATGAGGTAAATGAAAAATCCTTCCAGACAGGAAAAATTCCTTATTTTCCTCACTTACTTATTGCTAAGTAAAAATATACTTAAATTGATTTTATTTAAATTTAGCCATAATTAAAAATAAATAAATAAATTACAAGAGCAAAATACATTGAAGATTCACATAATTGCATGGTATTTTTCAATGTCAGAGGCGAGCCTTCAGTTTGAGACCAATATATTGATTTATATCTACTGAAGATGTAGTCTGAAAAAAGCTGGTATGCAAATATGCTTTTCAAGAAGTGGTGTTCTCTAAGAAAATATTTTCTGCTGTTTATCAAGTCTATAACTGCAATAGATTCATATTGTTGCTCTTACAAACCTTGTATTTAACACTTACTTTAACACTTAGGCACCTTCTGTAAAATCAACTCGCTTGAAAGGGGGGAAATGATCTATTTAACATATTGGTGATACAATCCATGTAAAGCTAACTTCTGTTAGGCAGAGGCTGCTATGCACATAACAGGCAAGAAAGAAGATAAACAGAAAATTTGGAAGATGTTGCCAAAATGACAATAAATGTTAATGATCCGATCACAAAAAATGTCTTTCAAACTAGAGTGTGTAGCAAATAATAAAGAATAAATGTACTTGTCAGAAAGATTTGATTTGTCTAGCAAATCCTTACTGACATATACATTAATTTAGTACTATATAGCGGTTTGAAAATGCCATTCCAGCAGAGCATAAAAAAGGTGATTTAGATTAAGTATAGTAGCAAAATGAACCGCATACTAAGTTTATTGGACTACAGGCATACTTATTAATAACCAGTGCTCCATTACTCTGAAACTTCTTACAAAGAAGTTGTCCCTGAAAAAAACAGTAGGAAAGGAAAAGCTTATAAAATCAAGTATAATGGTTTAAAAAGAATAACATTATCTTCAGTGTAATGCTGTCTACCATCAGTATTAACATTCAGCCTTTGAATGATGCTGGAAATGGCATAAAGATATTAGTGCAGAAACCATCACACCCCCTGCCACTTCCCCACTTCCTGAAAGCAAAATTGTGAAAGCTAAGAATTTCCTTCATGAGCAAAATTTGAAGCCAGAAACTCACATTAAAAGGGAAAAAAATAAAGTCAATGTAAACTTTACATGGTGCTTTTAGCTCTGTCTTCCTCATTCAGGGGTATTACAGTCTGCACTCAGCTGCACTTTGTCTTTCTTGAAAGGTTCCTTAGCTGGTAAAAAAAGCTGAATCACTTTTGGGTTCATCAAAGCAATGCTAATAGCCCATGATATACCACTGGCTTCAGGTTAATGCTTACATACCAGATTGTATTTTTTCCACATCCTTTCTTAATTTTTTTGCCATCTCGAGCCAGTTTGGGTCTTTTCATATGCAGAGTCTGCTGTTATAGGTTAACAGCTTCACATTCTCTTCCTTCAACCCAGCCTTTTGTCAGAAGCAGTTCAAGCAGGACTGACAGGTCAATCATTATTATAATTTCTTCCTTACAGACAGATAATGCAGGTCTGACACAAAAAGAAACAAGGAATTAAACTAAATCCAAATACAGAGACAGAGGAATGCTCATGCATGTGCACTCAAGCACACATGCACTTATATCTGTTATAAAGTATCAGTTCTTTCACATTTGTGAGCAATACTTTGTGATAAAAAATATGTGCAGAATTCTCAGATGACAACACATAGATAATATATAGCTATGCTAGGAGTTTTCATGATTAGTCTTTATACCAAGGAGTAATATTTGGTATACACATGTTTTGTTGTGTTCCTTTATAGGAAGTGTATATTACAGTCTTAATTTCTCCAGTATATGTAGAAAAGAGAGAAAGTATAAAGGGTATTGCACTGAACTGTATCAGCTGATAAGTAATATATGATCATGTTACTTGAATCACATGTCAAAACAAAAACTTATCTCCCATCCACAAGACTGTGGTGAAAAAATGTGAAGTTGTTTAGATATTTAGCTTATGCTAATCTTAACATGTTTTCTGCCCTATTATGCCAAGCAAAATTCACAGGGATTTACTGAGAGATAGACCTTTTTCCTAGGCAAACTATGCATCAGTTGATGCTCAAAGGATTCCCAGAACACCAAAGTAATTGCAGCTTCATATTCTGCTTATGTCTAGGAGGAAAGGGTAGCTGTTTGAGCAGATTCTTGTCCAGGTGGCTCATCACTATCTTTTGCCTGAACAGTGGAAAGCAGAATACAAGTTTTCATTGCCACCTTCACAGAAGACAATTACCGGAATTATTTCTGGAGTTAAGAAGATTTTCCCAAAAGTTTCCATGAGCATATTAGTACTACTCTCCTTTTTATTTTTTCTATTTCCTTTGAAGTTTTCCCACTTTTTTAATCCAGGCCTTTCTTTTTCTCCTTTCTGTAGAAGAAATAAGACTGCCAATCTTGTGGCAGAGCAGAATATTCAGATCAATTGAAAGGGCAGGAGATACAGAGCAGAGAGGAGGAACAGAGGGACATGCTATTTATCCCTCCAGCTTCCTTTCTCCAGATCCTGTTCTGCTGTCATTCCAAGAATGAGGACGAAATAAATTGGCCTATGCTCCTATGAACGCTTGAACTGGTACCATGCCGTGACACTAAGACTACATGCACGTAACCATCAATCTATTTTAAAGAGTTTAGTGTGTCTGTAGTTTACCTGTTCACACATGCCTTGTACAATTTTTAAACTCACTATGGGATCAGTTATTTGACAAAAGATGAAACTAAATGAAAATATGAAACTCAATATCTGTTAATTGTTGGGTTGTTTGGTTTTGGTTTTGTTTTCTTTTGAGGGACTAATAAAAATTATTCATTGAAACATTCTTTTTATTCAAAAACTAATTTCTATGAAAAAGAAAAAAAAGTTTAAACAAAAGTACTTTCACTAGTTATAATTATAAGCAAAGAGTCAGAAAGCTCTTTTACGCTGTATATCTTTAAAAACTAACTTAGATCGGCTCAGATGAAGTCTCCCTTAGGAACTTGGATGTGTCTGCAGGGGCTAATACATGTCTCCATGAATACTAAACAATCCACAGCAGTGCCTATGTCTCAGTCTCTCTCTCCCTTCTTTCTCTCCCTTTCTGCTCATAGCAAAATGTTATCCTTGGGTGCTTCTCTGCAAAACTGAATTATGTACTTATGCACAGCAAAGCATTCTAGCTTCACAACCTGAGCTTAGTTGAAGGAATGGAAGTTGGCTAGATTCCTAGTATGAAACTTCCTGAAGATCCAAATACAATTTGTTTTGGATTAACGAGGCTACTCAAGATTGTCCCTTTCCAATGACAAAAATGTCAGGTGACACCTTTATCATATTGCTGCTCCTAGCCTGAGCAAGAGGGTTAACAGACAGATCCAAAACCTACTGAGGTAAGTGAGAGCTTTTGTACTATTCAGAGCCAGTGGAATCTTGTTAACAACTGAAGGACTGTATTTGGACTCCTCCCTTATCACCTTTATGCAGGACTATAAATCACCATTTCAGAGCCCTTTCCTCTTTAAGCTGCAATAGTTGCTTTGGAAAACTAAATACAGCAATAAAGAATCCTGTCCTCATATGTCCCAAATCAATAAATATCTCACTTCTAATTGAAATTATAGAAAAGGTTTTTCTCTTCAACTGCCCATTATGAGAATGCAAAACACAAAATCTTATTTAATTATTAAGCAGAAAGAGGTCCTTATAAATTCCCTCTTCAGTACTCACAATATGATGCAAAGGCCTTATTTCCTTTTAATTGGCTTTTCTATAAGACTGATAAATTTCACACAGTTGGTAGCAAAATCCCTCAGGACTTCAGGAATCATATTTCCTTTTTTAAAATTCTCTGCATTTATTAATGAACCTGAAAAATAACACTTAAAATTGCTTGGTAGGTTTTCCCTCCTGTGCATTGTACTCTTTTCACAGTTCTGTGGTGAACTTCAGGCAGTTCTTCCTAATTTTTACCTTCAAGCTATATTTCCCAAGTGCTAACTTGGATGATCACTGTTAAACCCTGCCTATTAAATGTTTGTGAGGAGACGGAAGATTGCAGATCACATGAACTTTACTATGGCAAACACAGGGGAGGGGTGTGGTATGCTGAGGGGAAAAAGACATGCTCACCCTGACTTTCATCACCATGCCTTTCAAATTGGCACTTTCTCAGTTTTACCCTAAAAGAGAATAACTACATTGATTAAAGTTTTGCCAACCCAAGTTCCATTATAAGAAATGGCAAGGTGCAAAAGTAGATTCTCAGTCAACTCTTGCCTACTAGACCTGCTTTTTTTTTTTCTGTTGTGTCTACAAGATCCAGCAAAGTATGATCTAGACCTATCACTGGACTTTTCAGTATTAATACAATGTAAATAAAAGTTGTAAATAAAAGATGCAACTTGGAAGGCACAAGCTGGTCGCGTATTCTATAAATGATATAATATTCTGAAGAAAGTTAGCAAGAACTGGGTGTTTTTCTTTGCAAGCTGACAGAACAATGAATCTTGTTCTGCTACAGAATAGAAAAATTATTTTTGCACACATAGACTCAGCTTAAAACCTACAAATACAAACTCACTTCTCAGCAACTTTTTTTTCACTTAAAAACCATTTAACACTTTGGGTATGGAAGAGAGGATAGGGCATTACAGGACACAGCAGACTGATAACACAAACTTTTCACACTTAAATGACATTTCTTTTTCTGTTATCTTATGTAGAATTTCCTTAAGTTTGATCATCAGAAGAAGCCATCCCACAGGTTTGGAAAAAAATCAGCAGACTACCATCTCAATCTTTACTTTCTAATTGAAGACTGTAACAGGGACATCAACTCAACTGAGATACTTATCTTTTGAAAAGTGATCTGAGACTGCATGTAGGTCTTAAAGGTAGAGTGTAGTTACAGTTTATTTGTCCTCCACCTACTTAAGTAATTATTTTTTTTTAATATAGTAACCTTGAAACAAAGTCTGCCATGTAGTTGTTAATAGTTCCTTGTTATTAATTGTTAGACCTTGGCAGACAATAAGTGTATGGTGACTCAGAGGGCAGACACCCTCAGTCTTGAGCCAATGTGATCAGAAAATCCTACCCAAGTGTTATCACAGAAATTCTCTTCTTCTCAAATATCCTTTTCTTACTTTCAAGTAGAAGAAGGAAGAACACTTCCTTCTAATGTGTACATGCTTCATAGGAAATTTCCCATTCGAATAAGGTAGAATGTGTAACATTGACTGGGACAAATGGCATCCAGGGAGAGGAGCATGAAGCAAGCTCACTGCCCTAAACTTCAAGAGAGCAGACATTGACCTCTTCAGGAACCTGCTTGGTAAGGTTCCATGGGAAATAGCCCTAGAAGTCAGGGGGGCCAAGAATCTTGGTTGATATTCAAGGATCACCTGCTGCAAGCTCGGGAGCGATACATCCCAACTGGAAGTAAGTGCTGCAGGAGGGCCAGAAGACCTGTTTTGATGGATAAGGACATCATGAGGAAAATTCAAAGGAAAAAAGAGTCTTATAAAAGTTGGAAGCAAGGATAGGCGGCCTGGGAAGAATAAAGGGATGTTGTCCAGGAAGCTAGGGACCAGGTTAGGAAAGCTAAGGACAACTTAAAATTAAACTTGGCTAGGGATGTTAAGGATAACAGGAAGGGATTCTATGGGTACATTGCAAATAAAACACGGACTAGGGACAATGTTGGCCTCCTGCGGAAGCTATCAGGAGAACTGGCTACCCTGAATTTGGAGAAGGCTGAGGTTCTTAATGACTTCTTTGCCTCAGTCTTCACCTGCAAATGCTCTGACCACACCACCCAACTCTTGGAAGGCAGATGCAGGGACAGTGAGAATGAAGACCCTGGGTCCACTGTAGGAGAGGATCTGGTTTGTGACCGTCTTAGGAACCTGAACATGCATGGGACCTGATGAAATCCATCCGCGGGTCCTGAAGGAGCTGGAAAATGAAGCTAAGCCACTGTCCATCATATTTGAAAAATCATGGCAGTCAGGTGAAGATCCTGACAACTGGAAAAAGGGAAATATAACCCCCATTTTCAAGAAGGAGAAAATGGATGAGCATGGGAACTACAGAGCAGTCAGCCTCACCTCTGTGCCTGGAAAAATCTTGGAGCAAATTCTCCAGGAAAGCATGCTGAGGAACATGAAAAACTTCAAGGTGGTTGGTGACAGCCAGCATGGCTTCACTAAGGGGAAGTCCTGCCTGACCAATTTGGTTGCCTTCTATGATAGAGCTATGGAACTGATGGACGGGGGTAGTGTAGTTGATGTCATCTACCTGGATTTGGGCAAAGCATTTGACACTGTCTCACATGACATCCTTCTCTCTAAGTTGAAGTGACATCAATTTGATAGGTGGACCACTCGGTGGAAAAAGAAATGGCTGGATGGCTGCACGCAAAGAGTTGTGCTCAATGGCTCAATGTCCAGCTGGAGACCAGTAATGAGTGGTGTTCCTCAGGGATCGGTATTGGGACTGGTCATGTTCAACAATTTTGTTGGTGACGTGGACAGTGGGATTGAGTGTGTCATCAGCAAAATTGCCGATGACGCAAAGCTGGGTGTTTAGGTTGATATGCTGGAGGGAAGGAACGCCATCCAGAGGGACCTTGATACACTTGCAAGGTGGGCTGATGGCAAACTGATGAATTTTAACCATGCAAGTGCAAGGTCCTACAGTTGGGTCAGAGCAACTTCAGGCACAGCTACAAGTTGGGTGGAGAAGAGATGAAGAGCAGCCCTGCAGATAAGGACTAAGGGGTTCTGGTCGATTGGAAAATGAACGTGAGACGGCAGTATATGCTTGCAGCCCAGAAAGTCAGCCATATCCTGGGCTGCATCAAAAGGATCGTGACCAGCAGGTTGAGGGAGGTGATCCTGCCCATCTACTCTGCTCTTGTAAGACCTCACTTGGAGTATTGTGTGCAGTTCTGGTATCCTCAACATAAAAAGGACATGGAACTGTTGGAACAAGTCCAGAGGAGGGTCACGAGGATGATCATGGAACTGGAGCACCTCCCGTATATAGCGTATATAGATAGGATGAGAAAGTTGGGGCTGTTCAGCCTGGAGAAGAGAAGGCTGTGTGGAGACCTCACAGCAACCTTCCAATATCTGAAGGGGGCCTCTAGGGATGCTGGGGATGGACTCTTCATTAGGGACTGTAGTGATAGGACAAATGGTAACGGGTTCAAACTTAAACAGGGGAAGTTTAGGTTGGATATGAGGAAGAAATTCCAAGGGTGGTGAGGCACTGGAATGGGTTGCCCAGTGAGGTTGTGAATGCTCCATCGCTGGTGGTGTTCAAGGCCGGGTTGGACAGTCTTGGGTGGTATGGTTTAGTGTGAGGTGTCCCTGCACATGGCAGGGGGGTTGGAACTAGATGATCTTGAGGTCCTTTCAAACCCTAACTATTCCATGATTCTATGATTCTATGATTTTACCACTGACTGGGGAAGACTTATAGAATCATATGTTGGCAGATGACAAGAGGATGTGGTAGGCTGGCAATTAAGTGCACCAGGTGAAGGAAAGTGTCTGTGAAAATTTCGCAGTTTCGTGTGTTGTGTTTTTTTTTAAACAAAGTTTTGCAAAGGTAGTTTTAATGAATACAGTGGCATTAGTTAGGGACCATTTCAATGTTCGATATTCGGATGGAATGGTGAATGAAGAATCCTCCTGCCCCATCAGGTCTTATGAAAAGAAACCTTGTCCCAGTCCACAGGCAGTCCAAGCAGGTAAAGGGGTGCTGTGGTTTAAGCTTCTCAGCCACGCAGTTTGCTCACTCACTGCCCCCTCTCTCTTCCCCCCGCTCCTGGAGGGATGGGAAGGAAAATTAAAAGAATGCAACTCCCCCAGGCTGAGATAAGAACAGTTTAGTACCTAAGGTATAACACAAACCGCTACTGCTACCACCAATAACAATAAAGACAAGAGAAATATAAGGGAAGAGAATAAAATTGCTCACCACCTACACCCAATCTGACCAAGCAATGCACCCCCACACCCTTCAGGTCTCTGACCTCTGTTTTAACATCCTGGGCATGATGTCCTGTGATATGGAATACCTCTTTGGTCAGTTTGGGTCAGGTGCCTGTCTCTGCTTCCTCCCCTCCCTGGCAGAGCTTGAGACTCAGAAAGTCCTTGGCCAGACGTTCTAAGCAGTGACAGAAACATTGGTGTTATCAGCGCTGTTCCCAGGCCGAAAGTCAAAAACACAGCGCTGCACCAGCTACCGAGAAGAAGAAAAATGACTGCTACTGCTGAACCCATGACAAGGGGAAAGAAGGAGGAGGAAAACAACTGCAAAATGACCAGGGCAGGGAGGTTGGAACAAGATGACCTTGAAGGTGCTTCCCAACTCAGCCCATGTATTTGTATAACCCTTAGTCATACAACGAAAGACTGGTGTGGACCTAACCAAATTGGTGGAAGCTGCAGAAGACTGAAACCTAGATTCAAAATATTGTCTTTTTGTGTATAGGCAGGTGCTTCTAGATTTCAGAAAGCTTTACTGTAAAACAGGAAACATGCTCATTTTTATAGACTGGGAAATTGAAGCAAGATACAGAACAGTGATGTTACAGTAATCAAAGCATCTGGCTTTCTATGTTAAAATACTTTACTTACTGAATCATACTGATAAATGAGGACTGATTATTATTTTTGCACTGCAACCCTTGTATAATCATCTGTTCTGTGAATTCCACTGTCATTGTTTAAGCCCAGCCAGTAACCCTGAAACATGCAGCAGCTCACTCACTCCCCACTTCTTCCCCCAGCTCCTGGAGGGATGGGGAAGGGAATCAAAAGAATGTAACCCCTACAGGTTGAGATACGAAGAGTCCAGTAACTAAGGCATAATGCAAAACCACTGCTTCTGCCACCAACAATAATAATGATAAGGGAAGAGAATACAACCGCTCACCACCCTCTGACAGATAGCCAGCTTGACCTGAGTAGTGATCTAGCCCTTCTGGGTGACTGTCCCCAGTTTATATACTGGGCATGACGTGCTGTGGCATGGAATACCTCATTGGTTAGTTTGGGTCAGGCATTCGGTCTCTGCTTCCTCCAGACTTACCCTCCTCCCCAGCAAAGCACAAGACTGAGAAAGTCCTTGGTCAGAGTAAACTTTATTTAGCAACAACTAAAACCATTCGTGTTATCAACGTTGTTCCCAGGCTGAAAGTCAAGGACACAGCACTGCACCTGCTACTAAGAAGGAGAAAAATAACTGCTATAGCTGAACACAGGACATCCAATAAGCAACATTTAAAAGAGTGTAAACCAAAAATCTCTTAGGTCCATCTGTACTAATGATCCAGCATAGAGTTTGAACTCTTACTAGTGTCTCTGTTAGCAAATCATCTATGCCACCTGATCTAGGTGGTTAGGTATATCGTGATATTTTTTCCTCACTGACTGTTAGAAATGTTAGTATGGCACACATAATACTATCATTCACTTTTGCCAATATACTGTCTACGTTCATCAAGCTGGAATATAAAATAAAATACAAACAAGGCAAAACTGATTTTATTTTAAATGGACATATATTTGCAGAAAGTATTTTGCATTATTTTTCTCCTCTGTTCAGCATTCTCGGCTCCCAGTGGTATGATAATAGTTTGAAACACAGAATGTTTCCCAGTGGTAATCAACAATTTGCAAGAACAGCCCCATAACTATTATCTCTTTGGTTCAACAACTTCCAAATAAATTAAAATATTCCTGGTTTCTACTGGCACTGATAGAGATTGAATAGACAGCAGCTACTTGAACAACTAATTAGGAGGGCCTGTCTTATTAAGTTTTGGTCTTTTCAGGTGGACAAGTTCATCAATGCATTATTTTAATGGTTGGTGTAAGTGTATTAGTGGTTGAAAAATAAAAAAGATGTTAAATCATCTCTTTGTAGCCTGATTAACTGTAAAAATTTCCTGTATATATTGCACCTCAGCTACCTTCAGTATACAGGCCACCAGTTTTGTGCAGAAAAAGTGACTTATGTCCCAGAGCATTGGCAACTACTGATTATGCTGGTGGACGATATATTTAATCCAAGATATTACAGAGAATGAACCTAATTCAGCTGTAAATAAAAGTTTATTTTATCAATTGTTTCATAAAAGTCATAGGGACAAGATTGAGTAGTTAAGTAACAATCATGTCTGCGTGATTTCTGATAGCATGCAGAGGATTAGAGAATAGGACTATAAAGAATTAGAGGATGTTCTATAAAGAAGGATCATGTCCTACATCTCATAATTGTCAGAATCATAGAAACATAAAGGTGTCAAGGTAATGCAAGTGGTACTGTAATGATGAGAAAACAAACTATAGACACATGGTAACAGAAAAGTTTCAAATGTGTCATAGCAGTGCAATCACTGCTTAAAAAAATAAATAAATAAAAACAATACCAAATATTTTAGTTTTCCAGGGCTTCCTGCATCCCATTCAGTCCTTTTCCCCTTTCATTTCATTTTAAACCTGTAGGTATCAGATAACAGAGGTCATGATTTTTGAGTTTTCTTTTGAATCTCATTGTAAAGTTTCTGGTTTTCTTTGCTTGTCTCCATTGGGGTTTTGGTGAAAGGATTGATAATGATATTCAGTCCCAAGTATTTAGCATTTAGATGTTGGTTACTTATGACTGATCAGAAAAATTACATATTTTTCAATTTTTCTGTTGCTATGAGTCACTATGTATAAACAATAGCAACCATATTTATTGCTACCTATGCAAATAGCTAATTAATGAATAGATTTTAAACATAAGCCCATTGAAAATGATTAAGGTTTTTTATGATGAAGGTATAGTTCTCTAATTTCAGGCCCACAAATATAAAAACCACTGTATTCCCACTACAGAGCAAAACCCTGTTATATTAATGCTTTTTCTTTGGTGTAAATTCCCAAGTTCAGGTGCAGAAGCATAAAGTATCACAGTAACATTTTTATTCACAACCCTTGCAATAAGATCTTCTAAACAACTTCTCAAAAGCCTATTAACAGGGGCCCTAATTTTGACCTATGCAAAAGTTAATCCAGCTGTAAAAATTACTAAAATATTTGCCTCTTTAATAAAGCACTCTTGAGGTTAATAACCTGAAAATCTGACCTACTCATCATTACTATTACTGTTATTTTTTAATAAGTTTGCAGAGTCTATTTTTTCTTCCAGAGGAATAATTTGGAATTGCTTTGTTTACAATACGGGTGCTTAAATGAGCTTCTCTACAGAAATGTATCTTGTGTCTATTAAAGGATAATATCCTGAGTATTGTGATGCATGTAATCTTTGGTGGAATATCATATGAGGTATAAAAAGCAGATTATCTGCAGAAAAATGACTCCCAGAGGGAAGTAGGAACATCACAGCTTGGCATACTTTGTGCTTTAGAATGTCCTTAGCCACCAGCAAGGCAAGCGTCCTGTGGAAAAGACAAATGCCTGATTTCACAGTATATTCATGGATATAACACAAGAGGGTTTGATGGGTGAATATGAGAACAAAACCAGAAATTGGTTCTTCTTTCACAGTGCTCCTATTGTTACAGGACTTCGGGGCATAATCCTGACTGGAATCTGGATAAATAAGAGAGGTTATTTATGTTTTTGCATAAACCCATAACTTCAAGGTAGAAGAATAGAGCAAAAGAAAGACCACACTTTACTCTGAAAGAAATCTGTACAAATTTTTCCTACAGAGTTGGAAAACTAGGATTCTTCTTTCTAGCTTCTAGAACTGAGAACAATAGAGAACTTTATCAGAGGCACTACAAAGATTCTTCTGAAGGGATGAACCCTTAAAATTTCACTTTCCTTCCTCCTTTTCTCTCTTTCCAATTTATTCTCGTAGGATTAGCCATAAATGGTAAAATTAGCTACCTTTTCATTTATACTGAAGAACAGTAAAGATACCTGTTGACCTAATTTTAGTAAATTATTTGCCAGCAATGCTTTAACTTGAACTACTTACAAGCTACAGGCTGTCTACAGGAGCCAAGTTAATTGAGTACTAGTATCTTCAAACTTTTATTTATTTGCATCAGTGAAAACTAACAACTTCAGAAAAGAAGCATGCCTTGCACAGGTGTAAATGATCTGAAAAGTTTCAGGTCAAAACAATATAGGGCCCTTTTCACATGATAACATCTTGCTTTATCCTCTATGACATCCGAAACTTGTACTTAATGTACTTGGATAGGCCCAAATGCTTCATGATTAAAAATCTGCTACTCACTTGAAAATCCATTCTAAATAAGTATGTTTTATAATGGCATGAGAAGTATCTAAGGTGTACTGAGGTACAGTACATTGAGAATCTACAGAGGGTAAATTCTGGTAGACTAAATTAAAACATATCAGTTTTCAGGAGGACTTGATGTCTGGGGCGAAGGAGGGGAGAAAATGGGAATGGAGGCAATGAGGGAGAGACTGTGTGTGTTTCACACAACTTTACCCGCTGTGAGTTGTAGGACTTGGTTTGTTATTGCCTTTTATTTTGCATAGTATTTTGTCATGCCAGGCTAAATAAAATGTAAATTATACAAAATACTGCCAATTTGAAAAAGTATTGTTTTACATACATCACTAGTACACATGTTCTTAAGAGCTACAGAGCAACTGTAACTCCAGTCCATTAAATGCATGCCATTAGCTTTATTGTCATAAACAAAGCTGAAGAGCAATGAAGCATTATGAATACCCATGATGAAGGAGATAACAAATACAAATTCTCATTATCATTACAAGAAAAATAGGAGAAAAGCTATTGCTAACAAAAAACAAGCACAATCATATCTTTTATAGTTGAAGCAAATATAAGTTTAAGAATTTCTTCCAGGGAAATTGAAGTAGATGTGACCCAACAACAAGCTAATGAAATTCTTATACAGCAACAGAAGATTCTCTGTAATGTCTCCAGACCAAACTCCTAGGCAGGATCTCCCACTTCTCTGCTTTCAAGTCTAAATGCCTGAAGTAATTATGGAAGATTAGAGCCATTTGAATAATGTTAATTTTCAAGTGACAAATTACTATTCGGCTGAGAAAGGAAGAGCACAACAGGCTGTTAGTTTGGCATTTTATAGGGAAATTCCGACTATGTGTGCAGAAAGATTTCAACATTAAAAAAAGAAGCACAGCATGTTATAGGCTGTTACTAGTTAGGTAAGATGAAGAAACCTAATAGGAGCAAATGCTCTTGATGTGGCTAAATAAAGTCATGAAACTTAAGACATTTGAGTCTCTAAATAGATGGAGGAAATTTCTGTTTTTCATGAAGAAATATAGCATTAATTCTGAAAGGTCTTTTTTATAGTTCTTGCTTGGTTCAATAGTAAAAGAGATGGACCTACCAACTGACATTTGAATTTCATAAGTTTATGGCTTTTTAGTAAAATGTTTAACATTATAGTGTGAGGTGACCCTGTCATGGCAGGGGTCTTGGAACTAGATGATCTTAAGGTCCATTCCAACCTTAACTATCCTATGATTCTATGATTATGTAATTAAGACATTTGGGACTGTAAAGAACACACCTGAAACATGCAATAAGGTAAACTTTTTTCATTGTATTACAAGCATAGAATAGGAAAAAGAACTTGGAAATCCAAGGTTTATTTAACACATTTATACTCTGTGACATTTGATATATTCAGAATTTATTTTACTCTCCTTTAGAGGCAACATTGCCAGTTTAGATAATGTTCAATGGATTTATATAAAGAAGTCAGAGATTAAGATGTCTCAAAGTCAAAAGTTTGTAGAGATAAAGGTAGAATGAAATAAAAAGAAAATGTAGATAAAAACAGAGCAGACGAAAAACACTAAAAAGTGAAGGGTAAGTGGGTGGAAGAGAGAAAGCTTACAAAACAGCTATTTTTGGAAAGGAAAAGACTGTTTAAAAAAGCCTTAATGTAAATCTCAATGTCCAGCTGAATGACATCACAGATATTAAGCACACAAAGGAACTGTGGTAATTGTGAAGTTCATTCACATTATAAACTTTGAGTAGTATTTTGCTTTCTTAATGTGATGGGTGAACAGAGTAGACACCTTCACTTCTCTGAGTATTTGTACTACCTACAAAAATCTGGCCCTGTCCTTGTTTGAGGTGGACGGTGGTACTTAGTTTTCTGCTGTTGTTAAACCATGACATGAACATACTATAGATCAGGGAGGTTTACAACTGACAGCTTTGACTAGACCTAGAACAAAGAAAATGAATAGCCATTAAATTTCTTATAGAGGTCGTAGGGGATAATTTTTTGTCTAAAATTTAAATTTATTAATTGGCAATTTCATTTTTTTTTTCCCCAATTCTATTTAGGCTGTGACCAAATCTTGAGAAAATCAGTTATCCTGTGGAGAGCCAAAAGTTTTCACTGTGCTCAGGGGTGGCTGAAGTTTATCATAGAAGTTAGCAAATTATTGGCAGCTATCCCTATTATTCTTATAATCAGTATGAATAATGTAAGATTACAGTTTTGAAATTTCTTATGCATCACACTTTTAATGGTGCACTTATTTTTTTTTTGTATTAATTTTTAAACCTTGTGTTATTTCTTTACGCTTTCTTGGCATGCTTGGAATTGAACTCAATAAAGAAGAAAAGTCCATACTTGCACTTATTGGAAATAAACATGTATTAAAAATTAAGAGTGAGAACTTTCAGAAGTCCTTATAGACTTAATTTATCTATTATAAATTTAAAGGGAGATGAGTGTCAAAGATTCTCAGGCTCACTTGAAGAGGTCACCTTTCATTACCTTCTTGGAGGAAAGAAATATGCCAGAGAAAATGTTCAACTCCTTTGCACAGACCTAAACAGATCTGATTGTTCACTTCATGTCCATCATGTGTAATAGTTTTCACTGCTTTTTGCAAGAAACACTGAAGCAAAAGAAAGGTTAAATAGGGCTTTTAGGAGAAAATTTCCCAGAAAAAGGTGTGAATTGGGGACTATTTATTCGCCAATAGGTACAGGTTGTTTTAAATATTTTTTAAAGTGTAATAAAATATTTCCTATGTTTTCACAATGGTTAGGAATATATCTGATCTTCTAGGGCTTTGGCAACTTGAGAAAAAAATTTTCTTCTACCTTCTGTCTATTACAACTGACCTAACACTTGCTCTCCTTCATTGCCTTCAGAATATCTTTTACCTTCCTAGAATGATGCAGCTAGCCATCTAACCACCATGAAGGAATTAATATTCAGATTTGGCTTGTAACTGTTCCATAGTAAAAGTTCCAAAATATACAATACAGGACTTCTAGCTGACAGTGGGACTTCAGCATGGTCTTGCTTGTCAGGAAAAATGATACAATCTCTTGGAGTCCAGACAGATTGGTTGGGAATGTCATGGACAAGGGCACCTTCTACTACACAGGTTGCTCAAATCACCATCCAACCTGGCCTTCAACACTTCCAGGGATGTTGACGCTTCTAGCCATTTCTCTGGTCAACCTGCTCCAGTGTTTCACCACATTCATAGTAATGAATTTTTTTCCTAATATCAAATCTGAATCTCCCCTCCATCATCTTAAACCCACCCCCCACTTGTCCTGTCACCTTATAACAAGTCCAGATTTCTTGTAGCCTCCTTTTGGTACTGTAAGGCTGCTATAAAATCTCCCCTAAGCCTTCTCTTCTTCAGGCTGAACAAGTCCAACTCTCTCATCTTTTCTTCTTAGGAAAGGTGCTTCAGCATCCTGATCATCTTTGTAGCCTCATCTGGACTCACTCTAACAGCTCCAGTACATTGATTGACTCAGTTTGCAGAAATGTCTTGCTGAGTTTTTGCCAAAACTTGCGTGGATGGATTACAAGAATGCATATACTCCTAATTTTCAAAGCTAAGCGCTTAAGAATTTAAGTAATCACTCAAATATGACTGCAATCAATGGGAGTATTTTCTTTTACTTCAATAGACTCTAGATAAGTGTCATACATTTTTTGAAAGGAAGAAAAAAAAAAAAAAGAAAGCTATATTTCTTCCTCTTGAGCCCTTAAAGTCCATTGTGTTAAACTTGGGAATGACTTCCTTGAATTTAGGAGCATACTTGAATGTTTTACATTCCATCACACACTTCAAGATTACCATGAGACCTGTTAAGACAAAATGCCCATTGTTTGTCATAGAAAAAAAGTGTATTGTGTCTTTTTTTAGCATTGGTTTATGGATACAGGTGAAAACTAGGCAATTTGCCCTCAAATGAGCTTCAAGGAATATGTATTAATTGGAACCACTAATTTAAGTGAGCAATATAAAATATATGCTGTGAGCCAAACGTGAATTCACAATAACAGTTATTTTCACTGCACAAATTGCAATCCAAGGGTGAAGCCAATTCTGTTTGAGAACTTCAAATCAAAGTCTAAGTTCATGTAAAGCATTGCAATTTCATAGTGGAGCTATGCAGCTCATGCTACATAAAGATCACACTTAGAAGTGTGTCTAGCAAAAGCACCACAGCTTTCCAGTACTAAGTATTCTGATAAATAACTCCAAGAAAGATTTTATTAATCAATTTAGAATACAAAATGCACCTAAACACCATGTTTTCTTAGAAGAATTTTTGCTATTGCCTGTATTTCTATGAACATGATCTTGCACTTTATTTCTAAACGAGGTTCAACCTGTGTCTCATAGATGTATCTTAGGTGTCCTGCTGTCAGGGTTATGCTTATATCCCTTCACAGGAGGTGATCTGTGAATGTTTTTGGTAGCCATTGTTGTTGCTGCTGTTGTAAGGAGAGCTAATAGAACTGTCAAGTAGGCAGAGCTCAGCTTCTTCGAGCTATTGCTGTTAAGCACTCACATTCTTTGTTCTCTCACCTTGGACAGTCTTTGACAACTTGCTTGAAGAGAAAATAATTTTTATTATGTATTTACAGTACTGTGGAATCCCAGGGGCTGTGCTTGTGGTGATGAACTTCTTTATGAAGGCTAGTATTTTTGTTCCACTAAAGAATCTGCCCACAGGCCCTCAGACTGCGCATTTGTTGTTGCAGTATGCGTTTGACTGCCATGGTCTTCCAGATTGTGGGGTTCAGAACCAGTGGCGCAGTTCACTTCCTGATTCTTAAAAGGGTTAATGGGCCTGCTGGGAGTGCAATTCTCTCTTCTCACCCCATATCACCTGAGCCAAATGATCAGATGGAACATATGAATCAGATCCTGTAGCATCATCTCCTACTTTACTTGCCCCTGGGACGACTGAAAGTCTCTGCTATTGCTGGTAGAATTTCCCTATAACAGTATGTTCAGATTTCCCCACAGAGGGCTCTCTTTACATGCAGAATGCTCTTCATCCCTGTGGCCACCCAGCTACTCTGACATCTGTCCAAGGTTTTTCCCCTGAGGATTTCTTTGAGTGGTCATTTTTTTCTTCAGAAACACTTCAAGAGCACCAGAAAAAAGCAAAGGCTGATTACAAAGTCTGTTCAGACAGACATCAGCAACCAGAACAGGCCTTTGCACGTGAGGACTCTGTTTATTTGTCTGGTGAACATGTTAATTCAGCACATCCTGCTAAATTCGACTGCCATTACCTGGAGCTGTATAAAATAATGTCCCGGGTTAGTCTGGTTGTGTTTCATTTGTAGCTTCCACATGCCCTCCAGACTTACAGTATTCCTCATGCCTCCCTGTTGAAACTGTTCAGATGGATCCCTTAAAGACACAACCTCAACCTCTGTTTCTACTTATGATCTAAGGCCAGAGGGAATGTTGTGTCTGGGCTACTTTGGATTCTGGGATTTCCTCAGATACCCTGTAGTATTTGATTGATTGTGCAGGATATGGCCTGGAGGAATATGCCTGTGCAGGAGGTGAATGCCCAGCCAAAGGTTTGAGTTTTTTGTGCTTTTTATCCTGCTAAGTCAGGTCCAATGAAGCATGTGGGACACACTTGAGTGATCTGGGTGTGTGCGTTTTGCTTTCATCCCTTCAGAGAAGATGGTGTTCTGTAGCCATTGTTATTGCTTTTGTCAGGGGAGCTACTAAAGCTGGCAAGTGAAGTAGGCAAAGCTCAAACTTTTAAAACTACTGTTAGAGCCCTTACATGCCATGTTCTGGCCCTTTTTCTTGAGACTACCTTACTCCTGCCTCCTAAGCATGCCTACCCTTTAGACTATATGATTAGTCTGCAAGAAGCTCAGTAATATAACACGAGTTCTACTTCTGATATGTGAAAACAAATCAACCAACAAACCAATGGAACTTTTTGTCTTTTGTTTGGCATTCAATAACGTAACATAAAGCAAAATGGGATCCCAATATGGCCTTCATAACTTGCATCTTACTAGAAGACATCTAGAGAAGCAGCAATAACTAGGCCCTTTTCCCATTAAGATCTATGTAGAATGAGGAAAACTATTTGTCATGGGTTCAGCAGTAGCAGTCATTTTTCTCCTTCTTAGTAGCTGGTGCAGCACTGTGTTTTTAACTTTTGGCCTGAGAACAGCGCTGATACCACCAATGTTTTAGTTACGGCTTAGTACATTTTGGTCTGGCCAAGGACTTTCTGAGCCTCATGCTCTGCCAAGGAGGAGGGGGAGCCGGGAGGAAGCAGAGACAGGGGCACCTGACCCAAACTGACCAAAGAGGTATTCCATACCATAGCACGTCATGCCCAGGATGCAGAAGCGGAGAG
>JAOEHY010017477.1:6286-27557 GCA_025447955.1 Psilopsiagon aurifrons
CGGCGTGATGGGCGACAGAGAGCGCGGCGGCCCGGCGGCAGCATGGCGGGGCTGCGCAGGGCCCCGCTCCGCTCCTCCCGCGGGTGGCGGAGAGGGACGGGCTCAGCCGGGCCGGCCGGGAGAGCGGCGAGCAGAAGCAGGAGCCGCAGTTCACCCTGGCCTAGCTGCAAAGAGGCAACACCGGACGCAGCAGCACCACTACTGCCATGTGGCGCCGCGGGGCCGGTGGGCTGCGGGCGGAGCCGTGACCACCAGAGCCGCCCTGCTCTTTGTGTGGGACCGAGCGGGCTCCGTGCGGCTGCAGTAGCGCCGCCTTCCGCCGGTGCCGGAGCCCCGCGGCAGCCAGCACGCCCGCCGGGCCTCGGTCCTACTGCGCAAGCGCCGCGCTGGCGGCCGGCGCTGCCAGGCTTCCGTGTTGAGGAGCCGGGGTTGCGGTAGGGCGGCGCTGCGCCAGGGGAGGGACAGAGGTTTTCTGGGGAAACAGGCGCCTTGCCGATGGGGAGCATCTCCTCCGTCCCGTCGCTGCGCCCTGGAAGGGCTATCGGCATCGTCAGGCCTGGTGTGGGTCCGCTCTGAGTCCCACCGCTCCCTGCAGCGGCGGCGCCGCGAGGTGTAGGGGCCCTCCTGCCCCTGTCTCCTCGGGCGGGAGCTCCGTGCCCGAGCAGTTGCCTGTTCCCCGATGGCCGGTGTCTTCTTCGGTTCTGTCCCGTCGCAGGAACAGGGTGGAGCACTTTAGTTCTGCTTCCATGCCTTGCCTGTTGTACCCAGTTCCAAACCCTTGGACTTAACTGGAGGAACCCTTTGACATTCATGCTTTCATAGAAGAAGGATCATCCCCTGCTTAGGGGCTGAATGACTTTCAGTACTCTTGAACACCAAATATGTTGTGCTTGTAAGACGTTTATCCTCAAATCATCCCTGTAAAATGAGGTAAGCTGTTACTCTCACTTGGCAGCCAAAGGGCCAAAGGATGGAAAAAAATCTGAAATGTAAAAAAGAAAAAAAAAACAAAAGAAAAACAAACAAACCCCAAAACAAAACAAAACAAAAAAAAAAAAAAAAAAAAAAAACAAAACAGAAAAACACCCTTCCTACAATGTCCCTTGGGGCTACTTTTCTGGGTGTAGTTAGGTCATGTTCTCACATTTCTCTGCAGCCAGGCACAAATGCCTTTGTGCCAGTGACAGCTGAAATTCTCAATACATTCTTTGCCTCTGGTAGGTGTGAGGGTAATAACTGTTACCTGACTCACATTCAAATTACAAGAACTGGTGGCAGTGCCTACTTTAAAATTTTAGGCGAGACTTTGCAGAACCCATAGGAAGTTCTGGTCCTGAACCAAGAGCTCACAATGCCCTATTCTTAAGGACGAGCGCTGGCAAATAACATCCTGCAAAATACCTGTTATTACACAGCAATGCAATTTTAGGCATTAGCAATAACAGCTGCCAAAATTAGTCTTACAAAGTCATTAACCTAAGGTCTCCTTAGATAATACTGAACACTCGGGTTGTGACCCAGTTTTAAATGTAACCTAATGAAAGATGCTGGCAAGCAACAGGAGTTGTGGACTGGGGCAAGTGGAACAAGGTTAGAGTGATAACTTCACAATTATCGGGGCATGTTGTAGATACCCTTTACCCACTATCATGTTTTCTCTCCTCAATTGTATGGCCTCTTACAAATGAGAATGGAACCTGTCCCACTTAATGAAACTGTTGACCGGAATGCAAAGAGGGCACAGGTTCTTCAAGTCTAGGCTTGCCTGCCACTGAGTCACTCAGCAGGACCAACCTGATCTGGGAGAGAAGTAAGGCTGCTACTACACTTGAACTAAATTAGGTCAGGATACAAAATACAAAGTTGACAATTCCTTTGTGCTCCTATGCTGCTGTTGTGCCAGCTGCAAAAGAGAGATCAAGTAAGCATAAGTTCACCATTTAATTCTTCCATTTTGGGCTTTGTTTTAAACAAATTCAAGCTGCAGAGTGGATTTGTATTGGATCACTCCTTTGTATCATGGAGCCCCATCATTTTTGATCTGGCACCAGGAGTTTTAAAGCTGGAATGACATATCAAACCAGAGGCTAAGATAGTTTTTCCCTCAGAATTAGTGCTAGGTTAAACAATTTTTCCCTTTTCCTGCTTTCTTCTCATAACCTTCAGCTACATTGATAACATGACCCCATTCACAGCACAGCTTCATAAAATGTTTGTGCTGGGTTAGGGATCAACATGGAGATAGGGCATACAAGCTGCCTCTTCTGGCAGCAGAGCTGGTTTGTGCCGGTTTAATCCATTGATACCACCAGAATTTTGACTTGGCATCACCACAGCTTCATCATAACTAATCAAGATTGCACTTCTGTGCTACTGTTGGAAACATTACCAAGTTTTTCTGAAGCTACTTGCTTCTCTCACATTTGTGGCTATGCCTTATATTTCGACACCATTAGTGTCCAGTTGTATCAGTGAGATGATTCCCATAGTCACATCACCTAAAGATGATGATGGAAGTGTGAACTGTTGCTTCTGGTGACTGTGATTGTAGACCAACTTAACTCTTGATTTTCCCATAATCATGGTGAAATGCATTTCTTGCAGTTGGTTTTCATCTTAATGTCATGTCCAGTTCCTTTCAAGTGTGTTACTTGCCCTTGATGTTTCTGAACCATCATCTGCTCTGTTCTTTCCACTCCACTGAGACCACCCCATGTAGATCTCTAACTGTGGATTGCAATTGCAACTCTCCTACAATTTTAAGTGATACCTCTAATTAAACTGCCACTATGGAAACCTTGAGGTGGTGTTCTCTGTTGTTTTATGTTGTCTTAGTTTATCTGCTTCCACAATGAAGCAGCATATTGTTCCTCACCTGTTTTCAAAAAGTTTGAAGGCTTCAAGCAAAAGGCTCTTTTTGAAGGCTTGTGCTTTTACCCTCATCTTTCTTCTTCCATGCGCATACTGCAACTTCCATTCTGTGCCAAAGATTTGAAAATGTATTTTCTTACATTGACTCAGGAAAGCTCTTAATCCAAAACATATGTCCCATAGCAGTCACTTAACAAATTTCATGTGGGTTTTATTTTAACTGCCGTATACCTTTGTCAAGATTATTAGATCACTACCTTTATTGTAGTTGTAGTGGGCTAAGGATATAAGCACAAAATTACATTGTATGTTTGCTTCAAACACCAGAAAGTCCTGCTCCTCCTAGCTTTCCAGCAAAATCTCTACCTATAGATTGTGTGCCTTTGCTCTTGCTCTACCTGTGGTAGTCATCTGGTTGTTCAGTAAACCAACTCAATAACTAGGCTAATCTTTTATTATCTTTCAGTTTAGTTTTCTGCCAGGTTACTGAGTTGAAAGGTTAGAGAATGCCAGAGCTGGAGGAAGGTGAGGGCACTAGGGAACCTCTTGCCTGGGCAGCAAAGTAAGCTATCCTATGTAACTTCAAGAAAGACAAGGTTTGTAGAGGGAGGCAGTGTCTTTTATTATATTAGCTGGTATTACAAAAATGGAAGCAAGCTGTTCCTAAAACTTTCTGGATATAGCTGCATGAATATTACTTCTTCCTGCAATTCTTGCTTCTTTTTCTGTATTGAATAAAACCCCCAAACTTACTTTCTCTCAATCCCCCTCATTCTCTCTCAGTATTTGTAATCTGATTGCTGCTGGTAATGCTTTAATGGAGGTGCAGCATGTAACTTTAACTTTTTTGAATGTGCTTTGCTTCCATATTGGAAACAAGTATACTTTGTCCTTGTCTGTTTTTTAACTTCCTTTCATAAAATTTGGCAGTACTGCACTCAATGTTGAAAATTATTTTTTCCTTTCTTCTTCCTCATCTACTAAATATTAAATTCTTTATTGAAGATGTTAAGAAAAAGGGTGTGGGAAAGAGGGGAAGGCAAAAAAAAATTAATCTTACCCGTGTTTATGTGTAAACGAAGGTAGCTTTGGCAGCACTTCAAATCCTTCATTTGTCCTCAGGTCAGAGAGATAAATAGGAGCTTTTAAGTGATTTTTGTCTATCTGTCATTCTGATTCTTTGCTTACTCCTGTCCTTTGCTTTTATCAGTTCAGGTTTCACATCCCTGCACATTTTTATGGGCTATCATCACCTTCACTGAAATGGTTGCTCCCTAATTCTCCTCTCAAGGGACTCTCATGCTGCCAGTGCCTTTAGATCTTCTTTGGGTTTTTTTTCTCACTGTCACATTCTTCTACCTACCACATGTCATGGACCGGGACATCATCAGTTATGTTTTGTTTGCTACAGCAATCGTCAAGGAAGAAGAAGCATTTGGTTGCCCTCAGTTATGTCTGTTAGTGTGGTTATCTGCTATTCCAAGTACAGGGAGGTGATGATAACTGCTGGTACATCCTGGTGTGTTGTTGGTAACCACTAAAACCAATCAGTCACAGAGGCATCTTTCTACAACTACTTCTTACAGAGGTGCAGGTTGTAGTATTACATCCCTGCCTCTACCTGACAGTTCACTGAGTTACCCCAAGCTCTGGTGTTGCTTGTGACAAACACAGGAATTTGCAGATGCTTGGCTGGTGTTTGTCATGTTGGACATCCTCCATTTGTTCTCAGACACAGAGATGTTCTCTGCAAGCCCCACTCCCAGTCGACTGCAGTCAAGGGTCAGAGATCTTCAGATTTCTGCAGTTTTTAGACACAGTTGGCAGTCTCTAGAGAAACACTATTTCTCATTACACGGTTGTTCCTTTAAGTAGACATATTTCAAGAATGCTTTGGCAGATTACCAAACATTAGTTGGTTTAGTTTGTGTAGTTATGGAGAACTTTTTGGAAATGCTTAAAAGGAGAATGCTCTCAAAGCTGTTTATTTAGAAGTCTCTGGGTTTGGTTATCAATAAATCCAAAATTAAGCCAGCATTAGACTCTGAAATTTTACATATTGAAATTTGAAATACCAACAGATGCACTTTTGCAGAAAGAGCAGTCAGGCCCTGAAGATTTTCTTGCTTGATTTTCATTATTTTCTTTGCCTTGAGTGAAGGAAAAAACCCCATGAGGTGTGGGTTCAGCAGATTCATAGAGGAATCTTGCTCCTCTTCTGCTGTTCCAGCCTATAATTTTAGATGGAATACTGACTTTGAAATGCAGTCCCATTGCTAAATTTTAGGAAGCAGTGTACACATTTCTTTTGAGAGCATAAAATGTGTTGTACAAGGTTTCTTTTTGACATGCAATTCCATCACCACTTTTTTAGTGTTTGGCCTCCAAATAATTGTTTTACGTAGTTTTTCATTCTCCTGGCTTTTTATAAATCTGATGTGAATTTTCAAGGAATTAAATATAGAGCTATATAAATTTAAATGGAAAAGAAAGAGATAAATGTAGTTTTCATACAACCTTGCGTTAAAAATTTTGCTAAAATGTGTAACTGTCAATACAGCCTCTTTTGCAAAGATTGTCATTAGCTAGGCAAATTACTCAGCAGTAATAAGCTTACAGGCTTCCAAGTAGTAATCTACTAATAAAAATGGAAATAAAATAGTTTTCTTTCTACTCCTTGTTATACTTTCTTAAAAACTTTAATATATTAATTTTCTAATGAAAGTAGGATCCAAACACACAGAGTTTGGGAAAAATTAGTAGGGAAAACAAAAGCTGAACTACTTCATTACTAACACATCAGTGTTTCTGGCTGAAAAGAAGGTGATGAAGCTCCAAGATGGTGGTGATTATGTCTAGCTACATGGATGGGGATTTGCACTGTTGTGTGAACATATGAAAGAGAAGCTGTCTGATGTTTAAGCAATTCAAATGGTTCAGAATTTAAACTTCCTTAACATGAATACTTTGAAGAATTTCCTTCACTCCCAATCGTATCACCTTAGATTTTACAGAACATTAACTATAGAAAAGTCCCAATTTTATTGGCTGTGTAATGATGCCTGAAGCAAGAGATTCTCTTTCTCTTCCCTGAACAGTATTCCAAACTCAGGCAGAAAATTCAGAAGGAAAACTAGAAGGGAAAAGGCTAATGTGATAGTTAAAGAAAATAACAAAGGCTACACTGTCCAGAGGCAAACAGCAGCTGAGTCCTACACTGACAGGTAACTGTTGGTCAGACAATATCCTACAGGATTGCGATGGGGCTGGGTGATAGTTGAACAAGCAAAAGGGGAGGATAAGAAGCACATCTGGGCTCAGAGGTATACCTGCAGCCAAAGTAGCAGGAGTTACAGACACACTGATGACAATAAGTAACACATTGTCTTTGAGACACAGGCTGAGGTCCTTGCTGTCAAGTAACCAAGGTGCACCTGGTTGGCATAAAGACATATGGCATGGCCATTACCATGCAGAGATGCAGAAAAAAAGCAGTAAGTGGATCAGAGAAGCAATGTGTCTTAACTTGGTACTCCTTCTGAACTCAAACCTGTACCTTTCAGCAGGTGGAGCCACAGCAGTAGGTTATAGCATGCCTGTCTGGTTGCAGAACTAGCATTCCTGTCATTAGAGAAGAGATCTTTGTGGCACCCTCAATAACTGAATAAAAACAAAGTCTGAAGTCTGCATTAAGACTCACACTGGTCTTTTCTCCCAGCCCATTTTCTCCAAATGATTACTTTTAGTTCTGGTAAGCAGCCACAAGCCATAAAAAAATGAAACAATAGGAAGCATAATAATAAATAGCAATTAATACATCATTAAACGTTTGTTTCTCAAGGCAGAAGGAAATAGGGAAAACAATGCATTATGATGTCAACATCAGCAGAATTTCCGGGTCTTGCTTTTTGAGTACTTAATCATCCTGACATTGAGGCAGTTTCATGGGAGTTTCAGCAATGAAACTATCCAGAGAAAACTTTTTATTCAGGCAGACCCCACAGAATACTCACTTTTTTGGCTATTTTCAAAACAATGTGATTTTATGTTGATAAATGCAGCATGTTAAACATACTGTACATTATGTTTTGTACTTCCCAGACATTTTTTCACCTTAAATTATAAGTATTTAATTTAGACTTCATTAAACAGTTATTATATATTAAACAAATAGCAGCTACATACTAAAACATATTTGCAGAGTATTATGACTATGCAAAAGATCCATATCAATTTCACAGTTATGAATCTATTACATAACTTTTAATCCTTGGTGAATGTTTAATAATCAGTATTCAAATAGCATACATTAACTGTCCTATTAAATCTAAATTAATTGTGGCTGAGGGAACATTAATTTAAAAGGTTACCAATTTTCCCAGCAGATCTGATCTTTGTTTCGTGTTTTCTTCTAAAATTAGTGTTAAAGACAGAGTAAATTTGTTTCATTTAGCATGTACTTACTAGGTGCTCTGTGAATCACATTCTGCCAGGCTTCTCTGCTAACAGGGATATTAAAGATTCTGTCCCATTTTCTTCCAGTGTAATTAGCACTACCTGGAGATAATAAAATATCACATATTTGTTTAGGAAAAGTAATCCCTGTTGACTGAAGGACCTGACATTCAGCAGTTCATTAAAATTAGTGAGTCAAAATTTGTGGGATTTGCATATTCTGAGTTTACAAAATGACCAAGTCTCAAGAGGGGATGCAAGACTGGAAAATTTTAAAATAATTTTCTTTAAATGAATCAGGATCACCACAGAATTGATCTAGAAGTGACTGTACTGTTGCAGTCCTGTGCATAACAAATGTGAGAAGCTGCAATAGTGCTGGAATTAGACCTTGGAGTCTAGGATTTGATGAAGACTGCGCAGTCATGAGCAATAACTGGCATCAGAGTGTTTTAATCTAAGAACTGAGATGTTTCATTGGAGAAAGGGACAAGTCTCCTCAAAATTAATGCCAGAAGAAACTGGCATTGAATCATATAGTCTAAAATACACTATAAATTCAATCCTGTGTTGAATTCTGCTATACTTTTCCATATTTAGAATTCACACAGATCATTATGCTTTGAATACAGCACAACAGTAATACGGCTTCTGTTCTCTGGAATTCATTCAGCTGTACAAGACATATTAATTGAACATCTCTGAGTAAGAAAGATGCTTAGCAGACTCTCCCTGCAGTCTCAGCCACAAGCTAATTGACCACTAGGAAAAAAAAGTATCCTTTATAGATATTGTATGACATCATGTCATGGCCACAGCAAAGAGACAAAATCAAATGTGTTATGTTTACAAGACTTCCAAATATTAAATGTGTAGTTTTCAACTCTGTTTTCTCTGCTCTTGTGCAGACCTCTTAAGTTTTCCAGTAATTTCAATTTTGCAGCATCTTGCAGCGAGGCTGTGTTCTCATAGGTTTACAATGCCATGTTGCAGTTTTCCTCCCACTCTATAGCTAGCACTGCATGCCAGATGTGTCAACTACCTGTTCCTAGCAGGCAAGTCACAGAACAGAATGGAGACTGGCATGGTATGCTGCATATGGTGAGCAGTCAAAGGATTGCTTTAAAAAGCACATTCCTCAGGTGCAGGCTAGCATTGAGACTTTCTGGCTAGCTTCACGTTTGTTGTATAGAATCTTACTAGCTTGAGTCTGCATTTGCTGCAGAGATAAAACTGTATTGGAGAGGACTTTTCCGCAGCATTTTCTAGGGTCTTGATCATTCTCTGCTCTCTCTCTCTCATGGAAGTTGAATGTTGAGGGAGCTGATAACAGTCACTGCCACGAGAGAGGGGAAGCCTCATAATCTTGCAAAGTCTGAGAAAATAGGGAGTGTTTAAAAAGAGTTAAATTGTTTTAGCTAAAGAAATAATATAGACAGATTTACTACCCTTTGCATTGTTTAGCTGTTTCTGGCTGACTGTTAAGGCCAAGATCTAAAACTTTGATGAGATTTAAGAAATCTTTGTGTGTTGGTTCTCAGCTGCTTAAGAACCAGGTGTTTTATGTTTCTCTGAACTTTTCAGATAGTGCCAGTTTTCTTTATCTCAATAGGACTTGATGTTTGCTCCTCATATAAAGCCAGAGATAACATCATTTCTGTCTCTTGCCATCTATTTCTTGCTGTAGTGCCTTAGCAATGATGTTGTAGCCCTAGCTCTAATTTGGTTGGAGCAGTTATCTTTAATCTCAGCTGATTCATGATCCAAAAATACCAAGCAAACAACAGTGCCAACATTTTACTTTACTGTCCCTCTCACCATGAAGAAATACACACTTATGAAAAACAGGGAGGTACAGGCAACAAGAGAGGGTACAGTCTTGTAAGCCAAAGATGGAAGCCACTTCTCAAGTCCAGTTTAAGCAGAACTTTCTCCTTTGTCCAATAAAGGCATTTGTAGATTGAACTAGATTTTATTAGTTAAATGCTACTGTTTACTGCTTAGTTTAATATCTATCTCCATTTCTTTGTGTCTAGAAACCAAGGGGAGCATAAATTAAACTGCAATTTAAAATAAGGGAATAAGTGATTGTTGAGGAAATATGAAGAAGAATTATAGGCCACTAAATTTAACTTCAATACCTGACAAATAACTGGAACAATTAGTAAAGCAAGAGCAATCAGTATGTAAACAGCTTGAAGAAAATGCAGTGATAAATTGGTAACACATTTGCAAAAAGCACAAATCAGGTGAAACCAAACTAATTGGTTTCTTCGATGAAATAATGAATGTATAAAGCAAAAGTGGTACACAGAATTTCTTAATATTAGCAAGACACTGATACTGGTTGCATATGGCATTCTCAGAAAGAAGCTAAATAAAGTGGGATGAAATGGAACCAACATAAAATTAATAAGCAGGTAAATAAATCAAACACTGAGAAACTTTATGAACAATTGAGCTGGTTGCAGGGAGAAGATCAGAAACACTTTAAATGATCAAACATGTTACATAGCTCAATTTAGACATGAGGGGGTTTTGTTAGCTTTTTTTTTAAGATAACCCGAATGAAACAGCATCGAGTATAAGAAACACCTAAATAAAGAAACTGAGCAGAACAGCAAAAATGACAGCCATTTTGGTTCTATGCCAGCACCAGAATAGCTTACATCAGCATTGTTTTTCTGGTACACAGCTGAGTTTCCTTTTTTAGACGTATTAGATACTCCAAAGCCTATCTAAATAGAGCTTTGATTACCACAGGATTATCTCGAATTTATTTATTGATGTTGCTTCTGTTGGCTGATATTTCTGTCCATTCTTCTATAAAAATCACACAGTTCATGAAATGTTTATGCCTTTTTGTTGTGACTGAGTGACAAAATATGTCTAGTGGTGTCACATGCCTCTGGGAACTTTTGCTCTGTTTTCTTTATAAAAGCTAATAAAGAAAGATTCTTAGGATTGTTTATTTTTAACACAGTAGGCATGCTATTGGCAGTTATGGCATCTATGTGTTTTGACACCTAAGAGAATATTTTGGATTTTGAGAATACAGAACAAAAATTTGTCTCAAAAGCTGATGTGGCAAGAGAACTCATATGATAAAGATGTGACAGCCCAAGTTATCAATGAGAGGAATTTTTGTAAGACAGCAGCTGTAGAAAGAACATCAGCTGCCTCATCAAGGTTTTTCATAGGTACTAGAGGAAAGGAATATTTTCCAGAAGTCTTAAAGGATCGGTGTTGGAACCGGTCTTGTTCAACATCTTTGTCGGTGACATGGCCAGTGGGATTGAGCGCGCCCTCAGCAAGTTTGCCGATGACACCAAGCTGGGTGGTTAGGTTGATAATGCTGGAGGGAAGAAATGCCATTCGGAGGGATCTTGACACTCTTGTGAGGTGGGCTGATGCCAACCTGATGAAGTTTAACCATGCCAAGTGCAAGGTCCTACACCTGGGTGGGAGCAATCACAGGCACAGCTACAGGTTGGGCAGAGGAGAGATTCAGAGCAGCCCTGTGGAGAAGGACTTTGGGGTTGTTGGTCAATGGAAAAATGAACATGAGCGTGCAGTGTGTGCTTGCAGCCCAGAAAGCCAACCGTACCCTGGGCTGCATCAAAAGGAGCGTTAACAGCAGGTTGAGGGAAGTGATCCTGCCCCTCTCCTCTTGTGAGACTTCACTTGGAGTATTGTGTGCAGTTCTGGTGTCCTCAACATAAAAAGGACATGGAACTTTTAGAGCAAGTCCAGAGGAGAGCCACGAGGATGATGAGGGGACTGGAGCACCTCTCGTATGAAGATAGGCTGAGAAAGTTGGGGCTTTTCAGACTGGAGAAGAGAAGGCTGTGTGGAGACCTCATAGCAGCCTTCCAATATCTGAAGGAGGCCTATAAGGATGCTGGGGAGGGACTCTTCATTAAGGACTGTACTGAGAAGACAAGGAGTAACAGGTTCAAACTTAAACGGGAAATTTAGATTGGATATGAGGAAGAAATCCTTTAATGTAAGGGTGTTGAGGCACTGGAATGGGTTGCCCAGGGAAGTTGTGAATGCTTCATCGCTGGCAGTGTCCAAGGCCAGGTTGGACAGGGCTTGGGTGACATGGTTTAGTGTGAGGTGTCCCTGCCCATGGGAGAGGGGTTGGAACTAGGTGATCTTGAGGTCCTTTCCAACCCTAACTATTCTATGATTCTATGATTACCAGGTTAGTTTTGAAGATTCTTCTTCTCAAGTGAGAAGAGCAGTAGACACTTGAACAGAGTGAGTTAATCAAATCTGACAACAAAACACCAAAAAAAGTATTTGAGATATTAGAATAAAAATGTAGGAGACATCAGTTGTAAAAAAAAGTTTGAGATGTGGAGCACAGAGAATAAGCAAATGCAGTTAACAAAGTGTTTTACGCAAGAAAAAGCAAATGCCATTAATTGTTAAGCAGTTGATTTTGTCTGCCTGTACAGTCTGCAGTAGTTTTTATTTCAAAGTATAATGAAAGGAACAGTAAGATATAGGTAACAAATGACATCCTAGTCAGTAAAACTTTCCCACAGTTACTTCTACACCCTTAATATAGACCAGATTGCATTAAAGTTGAAATAAATGCAAGGTAGCTTCTGACTTCCATAGGCGTGGCTTTGCACTCCTGGGCAGTGTACCTTCTGATTTCAGTCAAATATCACATGACATGAATAGTTCATTTTAAAAAGAGCAAGGTAAAATATCATTAGATAGATTGGGGTTACAAAATTGGGAGGTTTTATTTAAAATAACAGAAAAAATATGACATTGATTTTTTGTCAGGGCAAGTACCACATGTAAAGATGCAAAAAATAAGGTTCTCCATAATAAATGGCACCTCAAATGTGCATACTAATACAGTCACAGTATTATTGTAGGATAAATTTAAGAGTGAAAAAAATGCAATAAAAATTACTGGTTTAGGGTTTTTGCTTGTAACTGAGTTTCTAGGTAGGAGTGTTCACTTCATAGAAAAGAATGATGGCAACATTTAATAACCTGCAAATACAAATATATATTAGATTGCAAATACTGCTTGCTGAGAACAAGATAAAAAATACGGGCAAATTACAAAGAAATTTTTTTTGTGATCAGCAGATTAGACAGCAAACAGGAGTGACTGCAGAGTTGCTGTTACTGGAGACCCACACGGCTAGAGTTGATGCTACAATGTCAAATAAGAAGACATGTTAAATTAGTCTCACCAGGCAGTAAGGGCACTGTAAAACTTCAACTTCCAACACAGAGGCTACCATGATTTTTGAATATTCTGCTACTTCGGAAGCACACATGCACCAGTACCCACTTGTGAGGAAGTAATGTGCCAGGCGCTTTTTACAAAAATTGCTGGGAAAAGTACACCCTATCTAATGTTTCGATTTTTACATTGCAGCTAATTCCTTGTAAGTTGTAATAGATTTAAGTACTTAACTTTCTACTCTAGAACTAAAATAATTTATTATAGCATACATAAACAGATTTATTTATGAGTAACAATGCTTTTGCTTAAAAAAAAAGAAAATAACAACAGGAAAGCCCTGCATCATCTGATTTAAGGAGGTCTGGTCAAGCTTATAGCTCCTAGAAGATGTAGAAGGGTACTCTTTTTCGTTGTTAATTGAGAAACTGTAGTATAAACATGTATGTACAAACATACACAGATAAATAGTTCCCAAAGAGTTTTAATGTGTTTTTCAGATCTACCCCACAGAAATGCATTTTGGCACATGAACATAAGGAAGAACAGAAAACAAGATAAAAACTGTTAAGATAATTATACATGTGTCCTTTCTGAATGCCTCCAGCAAAAGAAACCCAAACCCACAACTGCATAAGATGCTGAGAGTTGTGTGATACCCCAAAGGTGAAGAAATTTGAACTAAAGCTGTATATGAAATTTCAGCCTCCAATGCTTACTGCTCATAATTACTATTCTCTGAGTGCCAGTCTAAAATGATAAATAGAAAATTCGAAACTTGAAAGATTTTTTAAGTGAACTATCAGCATAAGTTATTTTCAAAGACACACCTCTCACAAATCCCTACCAACGATCAAAGAGATAAAGCTTCTTCTGAGGTGTAGCAAAGAAGACCATGCAGTGGCCTACTATGCAGTGGTCTAAACTAAGAATAGAATCATAGGCTAGAATCATAGAATAGTTAGAGATGGAAAGGACCTTAAGATCATCTATTTCTACCCCCTCTGCCATGGATCAAATACAATATCTGAGTAAGACTATGTGGCAGGAACAGGAAGATTTTAAACAGGCAGAATTGTGTTAATGAATTCTATTTAGCCAAGGGAAACAGTACAATATGTGTTATTTCAGTTTCATTGAATATAGTCAATCTAATTATAATTTTCAATCTGGAAGTAAGCATTTCTAACATAGCCATGATTCAACCCTCATGTGAGACACATATCCAAAACATCAAGGCTCTCAAGACATCTGTGCTGCACTCAAGTAAAACCTCTTAGAAAAGTAGCTCTTGCAGATAACTAACTGTAGCAAAGGCAACCTGTAACAGTTGTGGATGACCGTATGGCCAAGGCAGCACCAAGATCAGTGCCAGATTACTATCTGCATATTTATATGAATATTTAATAGGCTTTTAAGTACAATTGCTAGCACAATAACAGTGCTAAGAGCATTGAAACTAGTTAGCTGAAAACCTAACCTCTGTAAGTGCACAGAGCTTATCACAACCTTCATTACAACATAAATTTACTGCCGGAAGGAAGAGTACCACTCCTGACTTGCTGTTGATATTCCCTGTTTCCTTAAAGTGGCTTTTGTTCAGTTACTGACTTTGCCTAATTTTACATAGAGTGAACAGAGTTAATTACATGCAATTGTCAGCTTTGGTACCCACAGCCTAAGCCTTCTCCAACCATTAATTTAGAGTGAAAGAAAGTTCATTTGCTCACTGGAGGTTTAGTGCCTTCTTCTGAAGCATCTTCTGCTGATCACTGCCACATGCACATAGATGGATGCACTGAATCCAATCCAGCATATCACCCCTGATGATCCTAGCTGATGAACAGGTTTCACTGAAAAAACACTAGCAATGAAAATCCCAAGGGAAGTTGGTATGACCTTCTCAGGCTATGCAAGCAGGCACAGCAAAGCAAAACTACATGAATTAGAATTCTTTAATTCATGATGCAGGAAAAAAAATAACATTGAAAGTGCCTAAAAAAGACTTCAGTTTATGAGAAATTAAATTATCTTATGCTAGGATGATAAGATCTAGACATAAGTTTTAGCATAGCATTATCTTGTTTGCATGAATAATAACAGTGTGCTAACATAGGTAGACTCATCTGAATTTCACTTGGGCCTCCAACTGCAATAACATCATTATGAATCAATAGTCTATTTTTACCAGTCTCACCCACCTTTTCCCCTAGAAAAAGCCTTTTGTAATCCACTAAGGAATGATGATTATGGCTCTTAATTTTTGCAACATAAAGGGTAACTTCTCCCACAAGATTTTCACAGCGTTGTGAAAGTTGAGTTCACCAAACCCCACCCTGTTGCTTTCACCACACATTACCCCACCAGTCTGAAATGCAGTCAGATTTTATCTGACTCTCACTGGGCAGGAAATGTATTGTTCATATAATTTTGTTTTAACCAAGAGTATAACTGTATCTAATCCAATTCATGTTAAATTATATAACCCTTTGTGATTTTGGAGCTCGGTAAAAGAGCTGTAAGTATCAGCAAGTTTATATTTCTGGCTTAAAATGCCTGGAGTGCTTGAGCTGACAGTCTGTACATCTGCCTTGCTTAGGTAGCATTTGTCAATGAAAGACCCTCATCCTCAGCATTTGTGCCCCAGATAGACTGGCAAGTCATTGTACTCATATCTTCAGAGTATGCTTCAATTTTCCTAGGCTCTTTTCTGAATGGTATATGTACTGTCAGGAGAACAATTCTTTTTCATAAACAATGCCCATGTTGGTGACTGTATTGTTTATAAAACTCACCTATTTTATAGTCAAACAGTGTATTATATAAATGTGAAAATAAAGTGCTTATATTAGGGTCTTGAAGATGCACAGCTGAAGACATCCTTCCTCTCCTAAATGCAAATGCTATTAAAATCACTTTTTTCAGCAATTAAAGAGCATTAGGTAGACTCTCAGTTAAGATGAATTTGCCTCAAAAATGTATTCATCACTCTCTTAAAGAGTAAAGCCCCAAAGCAGAATGCACATCGTTGCCAGCAGCTTTAGTTAAAGCTAAAATTAGCCATGCTGATTAAGTGGATTTTGCACAACCTTAACTATTAATCCTTCATATTGGTCTTCTTTTCTTTGAAAAGTCTTGGAGTGCCAATAACCTGAAGGTTTATAGAGTCACTTTTTAATACTACTTAGTTAAGATTTAGTTCTTTGTATAATAGTTAACATTGGCACCATCTTTTAATAGCCCAAGATTTCCAACATGCACTTGCTGAACAAAACAGACATTTTCAATTCCAGGGGAATAATGGCAACATGCATAGCAGAAGAACTTTGATTTAAAGAATTAAGAAATGTACTTGCAAGAGATAAAATGGAGCTAACAGTAAATTAATCTCTCAGCTTTCACCGTTTCTTTAAATAGTGTTCTTTTCTGGCTTAAATCTCTCCCCTTCCATTTTCTTTAACTTGGGTCCTTATTTTCTAACAGCTAGATTGCCTTTCCTCTTACCTGGCTAAGCAAGGAGTAAATTACATTTTCCAGTGAGACCAATATGGAATTTGACTCCAAGTCTCTTTCTGAAAGTGGCCCCTGTTTTATAGATGCTTCCTTTGAAAAGGCAAGATAGTACTTCGTCTTGAATCATTCTATTGCTGTCAGCGAGAAATTAAATTGCTGCCTTTAAAAGTTGAAATCGTTCCTGTTCTCAGATCAGGAAAAGAAGGAATAAGGTAGGTTGTTCTTCCTGAAGTGGTATGTCATTGCAAACTTGGTTCTTGTGTAGGGCTGGTCCTGCTACCAGAGGGTGCTCTTCCTTAAGATTTATCTAACATTTTGCTTCAGATTTTCTTGAGGCTAAGAGTGCAAATATTGTTTGTTACCCAAGCTCAGCCAACACCTGGAAGCTCATTAGTTTACCATAATTCCTTTGTGTGCCCCAGCCCTGCCTCAGCGTTCCATAGCATTTGCTTATCCGCTTTTTTTCTACAGAAAGTAATCAGCCTTCACATTTTGTAATAATTGGAGTTTTCTGATGTTTATTTTTTTAGCACCAATAATTCAAAGAGAGTTTGGCAGCCTCAGTGATCCTGCTTCCTTCACTTTAGAAGTAATGAACAGAAATCAAAAAATGAGCTGTTATAGGCAGCTCGTAATTATAGTTCACACCTCTGTTTTGCCAGTCAAACAATTAAAAAATCAATTATAAGGCAGATTATTAATTGAGCACTAAACATTTTTACTTTTATATCAGTTACTCTTTTTTCTTCTGTATTCACGCATTAATTCGTTAATTGTTTTAAATATCACTTCATCAGCAGTAAACTCAGAGCAGCTGACAGTTGTGCTTTGTTTATATATGTGATCAATACAACCAGCTAAAAACTTTTAGATCATTGATCATGTCATGTTCTGCTGAGAAACTGGCCAGTAAAACTGAATATTAGGAAACTGATGACTTAGTGGTTCAAGGGTCAGTCTAGGTAAGAAACTGAAGCTGGCTAAGACAGAATATCTTTCCCCCTTTGTCTTTTTGTTTTTTCAGTAGGTGGTCTTCTGGATGATCCATGATCTCATCTCCAGTCTTCATGATGATTTTCCTCTTTATTAATGATAATTTGCTGTTCCATAGATCACCTTACTCTGCTGTCTGTACTGTATTGTATGAGTACTAGCAATGGTATTCTAGATGGGAAACATAGTGACATTCATAGTTCCCTTCATGTTTTTCTTTCTGTCTTTTCAGTTATTTGTGAGTTTGTCAAACTTTCACCTTCATAGCTGAAATTTCTCCAATATGATCATTGACCAAAGATCAGTTTTATTCTAGGTCACTTACTTAGAAAGTTTTAGAAAAAATAACATTTCATCCAACTTTGTGATCTTAATTCATGTAACAGTTTGCTGTTTCTTAAGTGAAAGGTTCTGGACTTTTTCTAGCACAGCTTTAAGCGTCACTCTTATCTGAACAGTTTGAAATTTGTCATGTAGAACCCTTCATGTAGAAATGTTCTTTTCAGTGCTTTATTACCAGTCTATTCCTATTTGGTTGAGTTATTCAGATTACCCAAGCAACGCTCATTTTTCAATGGTATGGGCCATGTGTGGAAAGAAACAGAACTTTCAGAAACAAATGAAATTATGAGATGGCCAATGTTTGGAAACACGAATTATTTCCTGTCATTTTGGTAATGTTCCTCTTGGAATAAGTACATGCAAACATTTAACTCACGAAATGATGCACTGACTTCGGGGAAACTAGCACCTGCAAGAGACTCCACAATGGTCAAAGAATTGTAAAGAAATGTAGTGCCTGAAAAAATGAGCAGGATGAGGTAAGTCATGGGCTGTTCAGGGTATCAGATGCTGTGAGTGGTGTAATGGCATTACTCCATAGACTCCCCTGAGTTAGGTTCAAACAGCCAAACATTTTTTTTGGCTATTTATTTCCAGTGTTCAAAAAAACTTTCCTTCATTTGTCATAGTGATGAATATCTACACTATATATACACAGATACAGTTTGAGGAGAATTTGTATTAAAATTTTAATGATTGTTAAGAGGATAAACTTTGAAGTGCTGGGTGGGAAATGAAAGAGATAAACCACAATGGAAAAGTGTAACAGTTTTTTGATGCTGTTCAATGAAAAAGCTATTGTTTGCAGATAGATTTGCCACATATGTTAAAATTCTAGTTCTAGTCAAATACTTATCCACCCTTTTAGCAGATTGTGATCACAACTCACTTCAAAAGCAGTTATAATTATGTCTTTTATAATATCACCTCTTTCCCTTACAGATTTACAGGAGAAATTTGAATGATAAAAAGGTAATCTCTAATGTCATTACCGTGTTCATGTTTGAATTGGTTGTATACTGAACACAAGCCTTTAAGATTTCCTTCTCCACAGAAGATGAGATTCAGTAGTATTGACTTTAATAAGCAGTCATTCAACTTTTAAACTTTAAAAATACAAAGTAAATTTGGTACAGAAAACTTGCTATTGCAAAGTTATGAATAAAAAGGTGTGTTTCATCATCCACTCAGGAGTATTATCGCATAGAAAGGCAGAGCTTGGATACATGATTTTTTCATGTCTTCTTTCTGACATTTTAACATTTGAGCTATAAAGCTCTGTTAATGTCAGGTTTTGAAGGATTATACAAAGTTTCATACTCTGTTGAGCATTTCTACAGACATGCTTTCCAGAAAAATCAGCACTGTAAAATTATTTTCATTATATTCATAAATATAAAAAACAAAGCTAACAACTTTTAGATTTCTATCTTTATAACTATATTGTAACGCAAATATCTATCTACATGTTCTTCTAACTCTACAGAAATGTGCTCAGTGCCAGATAATTCTTTAGTAGACTTGGGAAGGTACAGATAGGTATTGTCTCCTGAAAAGTACATTTGCCTGGTGAAAGATCTAGATGTTTTCCTAATCCTGATATTGATCTTTTGTATGGCTTTTGAGAAATCATTTCTCTTTTCTCTAGGGACTCTATTCTTCTGTACAGTGCTTTTTCAGAGACAGAGAAAGATCTGTGAACAACAGCACTGGAATCTTTTGGCACTGTCATGCTTGTGGTATTGTAGCAGGAAACAATTGGTACCAGCTGATTTTTTTAAAGATTCTTTGTCTTTTGACAGTGTTATTTCCTACTTATTTTGTTCTCTTTCCATTGTTCCATCTATGAAGACTTCTCATCTGAAAACTCAGCACATTTAAGGGAAAAAAAATAAATTAAAAATTTTCAAAAAATTAATATCACCTTATTTTTAAATAAGGAAGAGAATAAATCAATGCCTAGACAAATTAATGTCTGTAAAGTATTCTGTGCAAAATAACCAGGTATTGACAAAAAGAAGTTGTACTAGTCACGAGATCATCTCTGAATTAAAAAAAACATGCCCAGCTTGCTTTGTCATACTGACATTCTCACTGAACTCTGCAAGGAGAACAAAGGCTTTGTTTGTTTTAAATTTTGTCCTTGAATGGCAAAGGTATGCTTAAGGCAGTAATCCAGTTGTATAACAATTGCAAGCTTTATAACCAATAGCACATGAGAGAGTATGCCAAGAGATACACATCTTGGGTCTGTTCTAGGCATCAATCCAAGAGTCTGTGCTGTAACTGCAAGAGAAATATGGAACCTGCAGTCTTTAGAACACCCTTAGAAGTCTTGTATACATATAGCGTATGCTAATGAAGAGTTGGCTAATCATGACTGAAAGAGGGAAAGGAAGAGTGAAAGAAAATAAAAAAACCCCAACCATCTTGCAATTTCTGTTAATATACAGGAAGTTCAGCCATATTGAAAGAGGACTGAGAAAACAGTTGTTAAAATATCAGTTATACTTACATGAAAAGAAGATATTTTGTTGGAGGAAAAAAATTGGGTACCATTTAATTGTTGTATTTTTTTCTATTTGAGTTTATTAAACCCTATGTTCTGGTGAAAGCTAAGACCTGATCCAACATCCAGTGACTTCAATGGAAAGCTTGTGTTGATTTTTATTCATAGAAGCTGTGTTCATGCAGAGTCCAAAATGGGAATCTTTTTGTATTCTACATGTTGAAAATGTGATAGAATTTCCATTTTCCACTGCACCCTGAGGAATTCCACACTAATGCACTTTAGAGGAAGAAAATGTGGGTTTTAAACCAGAGATTATTATGACTTTTCTAAATTATTTTTTACTGTGGAAAATGACAGATCCATTAGAACCATATATTGTCAGAATGCAGCATTGTGCATCATCTGGCTAGGGTTGTTAATGATAACAGGAAGGGATTCCGTAGGTACACTGCAAATAAAAAACAGACTAGGGACAATGTGGGCCCCCTCCGGAAGCTTTCAGGAGAACTGGCTACCCTGGATTTGGAGAAGGCTGAGGTTCTTAATGACTTCTTTGCCTCTGGCTTCACTGGCAAATGCTCTGACCACACCACCCAAGTCTTGGCAAGCAGATGCAGGGACTGTGAGAATGAAGACCCTGGGCCCACTATAGGAGAGGATCTGTTTCAAGACCATCCTAAGAACCTGAATGTATACAAGTCCATGGGACCTGATGAAATCCATCCCCAGGTCCTGAAGGAGCTGGCAAGTGAAGTTGCTAAGCCACTGTCCATCATATTTGAAAAATCATGGCAGTCAGGTGATGTTCCCAACAAGTGGAATAAAAGGGAAATATAGCCCCCATTTTCAAGAAGGGGAAAATGGATGAGCCGGGGAACTACGGACCAGTCAGTCTCACCTCTGTGCCTGGAAAAATCTCGGACCAGATTCTCCTGGGAGGCATGCTGAGGCACATGAAAAACAACAAGGTGCTTGGTGACAGCCAGCATGGCTTCACTAATGGGAAATCCTGTGTGACCAATCTGGTGGCCTTCTAGAATGGGGCTACGGAACTGATGGTGAGTGGTAGAGCAGTTGATGTCATCTACCTGGACTTATGCAAAGCGTTTGACACTGTCTCACATGACATACTTGTCTCTAAGTTGGAGAGACATCAATTTGACAGATGGACCACTCGAAGGATAAAGAACCGAGTGGATGGCTGCACGCACAGAGTTGTGGTCAATGGCACAATGTCCAGCTGGAGACCAGGAAGGTGCTGTGCCCCTCAGGGATCGGTGTTGGAACCAATCTTGTTCAACATCTTTGTTGGTGACATGGACAGTAGGATTGAGTGCACCCTCAGCAAGTTTGCCGATGACACCAAG
>JAOEHY010017477.1:27657-59694 GCA_025447955.1 Psilopsiagon aurifrons
AAGTCTTGGAAGGCAGATGCAGGGACAGTGAGAATGAAGACCCTGGGCCCACTGTAGGAGAGGATCTGGTTCGAGACTATCTTAAGAACCTGAACATACACAAGTCCATGGGACCTGATGAAATACTTCCACGGGTCCTGAAGGAGCTGGCAAATGAAGTTGCTAAGCCAGTGTCCATCATGTTTGAAAAATCATGGCAGTCAGGTGAAGTTCCCGACGACTGGAAAAAGGGAAATATAACCCCCATTTTCAAAAAGGGGAAAATGGATGAGCAGGGGAACTACAGAGCAGTCAGCCTCACCTCTGTGCCTGGCAACATCTTGGAGTGGATTCTCCTGGAAGTCATGCTGAGGTACATGAAAAACAACAAGGTGCTTGATGACAGCCAGCATGGCTTCACTAAGGGGAAATCCTGCGTGACCAATCTGGTGGCCTTCTATGATGGGGCTACGGAATTGATGGATAGGTGTAGAGCAGTTGATGTCATCTACCTGGACTTGTGCAAAGCATTCAGCACTGTCCCACATGACATCCTTGTCTCTGAATTGGAGAGACATCAACTTGATTGGTGGACCACTCGGTGGATAAAGAACTGGCTGGATGGCCGCACGCAAAGAGTTGTGCTCAATGGCTCAATGTCCAGCTGGAGACCAGTAATGAGTGTTGTTCCTCAGGAATGAGTGCTGGGACCGATCTTGTTCACCATCTTTGTTGGTGATATGGACAGTGGGATTGAGTGCACCCTCAGTAAGTTTGACAATGACACCAAGCTGTGTGGTTCAGTTGATACGCTGGAGGGAAGGAATGTCATCCAGAGGGACCTCGACATTCTTGTGAGATGGGCTGATGCCAACCTGATGAAGTTTAACCATGACAAGTGCAAGGTCCTACAGGTGGTTGAGAGCAATCGCAGGCACAGCTACAGGTTGGGCAGAGAAGAGATTGAGAGCAGCCCTGCAGAGAAGGACTTGGGGGTGTTGGTTGATGAGAAAATGAGCATGAGCCAGCTTCAGCGTGTGCTCGCAGCCCAGAAAGCCAACTGTATCCTGAGCTGCATCAAAAGGAGCATGACCAGCAGGTAGAAGGAGGTGATCCTACCCCTCTGCTCTGCTCTTGTGAGACCTCACTTGGAGTATTGTGTGCAGTTCTGGCGTCCTTAACATTAAAAGGACGTGGAACTGTTGGAACAAGTCCAGAGGAGGGCCACTGGGAGGCCCATCAGGGGACTGGAGCACCTCCCGTATGAGGATAGGCTGAGAAAGTTTGGGCTGTTCAGCCTGGAGAAGAGAAGGCTGCTTGGAAACCTCATAGCAGCCTTCCCATATCTGAAGGGGGCCTACAGGGATGCTGGAGAGGGACTCTTCATTAGAGACTGTGATGATAGGACAAGGGGTAACAGACTCAAGCTTAATCAGGGGAAGTTTAGATTGGATATGTGGAAGAAATTCTTTACTGTAAGGGTGGTGAGGCACTGGGATGGGTTGCCCAGGGAAGTTGTGAATACTCCATCGCTGGCAGTGTTCAAGGCCAGGTTGAACATAGCCTTGAGTGGCATGGTTTAGTGGGAGGTGTCCCTGCCCATGGCAGGGGGGTTGGAACTAGGTGTTCTTAAGGTCCTTTTCAACCCGAAACATTCTATGATTCTGTATACAGTTTTTCTCAATAAAGTAGCCAGAATGGAAAACAAACATAAAAAAGAAGAGGAATGTATGATTTCAGTGCAGGATATCTAATATATGATGCTTAGAACACTCATCTGGTAGTGAGTGCAAGTTCCAACCTGACTCAGGCAAAGCAAGTGCTAGACTCCTGCAAATATTTCAGCTAAGAAGTCTCTTCCTCCTTGTTTTGGACCATGTATGTTACCACCTTTTTCTTTCCAGTCTCAAATTTGTCATCGTATGGATCAGAGGTGTCTGAAACATGGATTTTTTTTTGCAGGAAGAAACCAAGATAGCTTTAGCATCTCCAGATACTGAAGGAGTGAATCAAATTTGGGACGCCAATAACACATCCTTGTCAGCATGCCTCTCTTTTCCTGTCTGTTAAGATTCATTAAAATTTGGTCCCAATATAAGCATTGGAAGAAAAACACTTTTACGTAAGCTCAGTGGAGAACTTGTTAGGGTTTGGTTGTGTAATTTGCCAAAGATTCAGTCCACTTTGAGAATGACACTTAAACCCTCTCAGCTTCTTTATGTTAACTGGATTGGGCTGTTCCTACAGAGATTGAGCAGGCTCCATGCTAGTGTTCAGAGGCCAAACAAAACTTTCCCTGGTATTTTCCTACTGTTGCCAAAAGTTGTTTTAAAAAAACCCCCAGATGTTAAGATCAGGAATACAGGCCAGAAGAGAGTATAAAAATAATTGATAATCAGTAGAGCACACTCTGCTGCAGAACTTGGAACTCAACATAAAGTAACTCAGTCTTTGGCAAGGAAACAAATAACTGAAACCAATGACAAGCTGTAGTAATAGTCTACATAAAAGGTAACACCTTTCTGTTACTACAACTTCTTGCCTTGGCTGAGACTCAGAGGAAAGTGATGTGGGTAGCAGCACCACCGGTGGGTGGTTTTTAAATACATTTAACAAGCTGCTGGATGTATTCTGCTAAAATAATGGTAATTCACAAGATCTGTTTTTCAAAGGCTAGAAAATAAAAGGTTGCCTTTGTGTGTCCCATCCCAGTCTGTGTCATAGTTCATGATATAATCTTTTCATTACATAAACATACACTATTTTTCAGCAGGCCTCCATGCGAATGTCAGGAACCAGAAAACTTTCTAAGAGCTTGGTATGTACGTTCACCCAGCGCCCACATCCTGGCAGCTTTAACTGTTGCCTCCTACTGGATATTGATCAGTCAGGAGCCAAAAGCTTTAATACCACAACCGTTACTAGATGTATTCAGCAGTTTAGTTAGAAAGAGGCAATTAAAAGAGAGGGAGATACAAAGGACCTAGATCCAAAATTAGCCTTGCTTACTCAAATATTCCCCTTTTTTTGTTGTGTGCTTATAAATTTATCTAGCATTTCATCTGAAAGGGAAAAATGTTTATGATTTCATCTATACTATGCAACTGTTCAGTTTTCTTTGTGCCAAGCTAAAACATGAGGAAAGATCTAAAGAGCTTAAATTGAATGAGATACTACATTCATCCATGTGACTTCTTTGTTAAGTAGGCAACCTCTGTGATGATAAAAAGGTCAGTGCTGCACCATTATATGTACTGTATCCTTTAATCTTTTTTTTTTTTTTTTTTTTTTTTTTTTTAATTCTTGTGTTTAAATCAAGCATAAGAGAGCTGTGGAGCTGTGTTAAACAGTTGTATTGACTTTTTTTTTCTTTTGATTCTATCAGTTTAGCTTCAGGGTCAGGTATGTGTTTTGTGAAATTCCCAGAATAACATAATCCTGAGACATCGCTGCACATCTGAAATACCATTTGGAAGACCAAAAATAATATACATATAAAGCACAAGTTGTTTGAAAAATAACCTGTATTTGCTGCATTTCAAATAGGTATCTGCATTACTTTGTCAAATTAAAGTACTGCTGTGCCTACTTATCTCCCTTTCCAGGTGCAGCAGTGGTGTTGACTAATATTTTGCAAGGTCAAAATGGAGAGTACAATGGGTAGTATTTCTTGAAAAAGGAAAAAATATTTACAGCACAATGGCACAGCACAACTCTTTTGAAAAGTAATATCAACTACTGTCTCTCATAGTATGCTGCTGCTTAATAGTAGATAGCTCCACATATAAGGAAGTGAATTTTATGTAAATGGGCTAATATAATGAAATTTCTTAATCCTGACTGGTGGAAGAAGCTTTTCAAGCATGTTTGCTAAAGTCACAGTCAGTGTCATTAGTCATAGTCAATGACATTAGAAACGTTTCTCTAAGAAAAGAAAACGAAAGATACAATTTCACTGCTGTAAGAAGTAGTTGCACTATTTCTAGCTAATTCTGAAAAAAAAATGTGGGACTTGCAGGACTTAATACATATAATAAATGACAAAATAATTCAGTTTAGTCAATATATCCCAAGTATAAAATTGCTCTAAGCAGAATCCTTTCCTAGTTTATTCTATGTATGTGCTGAAATAAAAAAGCCTTGAAAGGAAAAAACAGTAAAATTGTTAAGGTTTTTTTTAGGTTATTGGTGTTTTGGTGAGAAAACCTGCACAGAATTGAAAAATTGAAAAGCGTTTCCATGGTCATTCGGTTTTAAAGCCAGGTTTATCTGAGAATTTTGATTTTTTTGTTTTTGCATGGTCTTTAGCATCTTGCTTGAAGCATTTCCCATAGTATCCTCAACTGTAATGTGTCTCCTCTGAGTATATTCTTTGGTGCCTAATATTATAGTTGTACCTACTTTTCAGGCTTTCCATCAGTTGCAAACACAGTATCAGTCTATCCATTTATTCAGCCATGTATTCTCTCAAATTGTAGTTTTCTATCAAATTTGGTTGGCGCTCACTGGTGATTTCCACTGATATGAGTTGGAGGTTGATAGACTGTGAGACAAAGCTTCATCATCCCTGTAAGCATTCAGACTTCTCAACAACTGGGTATTGTGATGGAAGCACACACTTCCGCCTCCTGGGAGAGCAACAGCAGTAGGGGTACAGGCGGAGGAGTGAATGGGGTAGGGAGGACTGACTCTGTCAGTTTGTTCCTGCTTTGGCTTCTTATTGTTGAGGCATATGGGGTCAAAAGCAAGCAAAAGCTGTGCTGGGAAATACGGAAGTTGTGAGTGTTAGTGGGAGAATAATACAGACATCACGTATGTAATCTCCCAGGAATGAAATCCAAGTGATGACATGTTTCTAAGGGTAAATATGATTTAGCTGTTGACAAGGGAGAAATTTCAGAAGCATCAGAAAAGACAGATACTGGGCCCTCATTTTCAAGAGTTAAATTTATTCTCTGGATTTTCATTCATAAGGACACTTAAATGATGTTCCAGAGTGCGATAACTCTTGGATAAGGTGCTAGGATTTTGAAGTACATGCTATAAAAAAATGGGACATACTGGTTTTAAGCAGGAAGTGGTATGTGCAGCAAGGACTATAGGTACATGATTTTGAAAATTCAGCTGTGTAGTGAAATAGCCTGCAGATTCATGACATAAATAGGGAAACTACATTGGTTTCACACACACATAAGATTTCTTTGCCTTCTATTTTAAAAAAGTTAACACATTTAGTTTAAAATCATTCAGATATGTCATTCTTACCAGTTGCAGCCAATCTGATTAAGTGCAGCAGATATTTTCCTGGCAAAATCATATCAAGCAAGTTTGCCTGTAGGTAGCTCTGCAAATGTCTTGAAACTTAATTTCTGGAGAGCATAAGCAGGTCTCCCTGAAACATCAGTGAAGGGCTGCTGTCTCAGCAAAAAAGTCACATTCACAGCAAACCAAGGGGTCTCTCTCTGCTTCTGGTGATTTTTACATTGGTTTTCATATATATCTTCTTTTTGCTTTTTTCTTTTTTTTTTATCCTGACATTTTTGCATGATGGCTCATTGCCTTTAAGCTTGTTCACCTAGAAGATGAACAATCCAGACAGGAGGAATGGCAGGACATGCTGAGATATAAATGAATAGAACATGGTTTTACATGAAAGGGCTTTTGCCAGGTTTTCTACTGAAGTGTGCAAATTTAAAGCCGTGGATCAGTGCCTTGCTATCTGCACACTTAGTGTTGGGTCACAATGTAGTGACAGTGACAAACTCCTGAGCGGCCAAGCCCACTTAAAAAACTGTATGGAGGCACTCAGCAATAAAGGACGATGCCTTCAGCAGTCGAGAGCTACCAAGGACTTTTGAAGACTGATGACCAACTTGGAATATCACTTTACATACATACTATACATCCTAATTCTATGCCAAGTAGAATGGCCAAAACTACGTCTGGTACAGGGAATGATGTGATGTAACACTAATTTGGCACTCCACTGTAGCTTGTGTAGAGTTACTCCCAGCAAGATTAATTTGTGTGAGCTCTTCAACTGGAATTAACTTGCTCACAACTAGCTTTAGCTCCCCAAGATATTGTGTACATATATCTGGTATTGGCAAGCTCATAGCAGCTGGCATTACATCAGCAGTTTCCTTGGCAATATCAAAAAATTCAAGCTGCATGATGCGATTACCAGAAGTAATAGGAGAATATTTTATTTCTTCAGTCTCATGCTCTTTTATGGTCTTTTAGCCAGCGGCTCGCTGTTCTGTCATTCACCTCATGAAGGACAGCTCTGTGTTAAATGGATGAGTTACTTTTAAGTTTTCTTATAGGAAAAAATTCCATAGCTACAGAATTTCTAACTTAAAGTCTGAATTAAAGCCTGTTTTTCCAGTGCCCAGACTAAATGCAGAAAAAGCTGATAGTTGTAGAGATGCTTGAGATGAGTCATTACTTCTTTGCTTATTCTTTAATAGTTTTGCCCAAATTTCACTCTTTTTCTCTGCTGCTCAATTACAGATTCTTGCCTAGTTTTCCCAATGTTCTTAATTTTAAATCTCCCAGCATGAAAGCTCTCCAGATTTTTGCCTGTAACCACCTGTTGACTTTTTTACCCAAATATTCTTCTGTTTTCTAAACTGAACCTCACTGCAGTATTCTGCCCATGTTTCTAATCTTCCTGTGACCCCTTGCATTATTTCTCTATTTTCAGCACTGTGCTCAGCTCCTCCTAGTTTAATAGATCTGCAGATTTCATTAATGTACCATTTACTCCCTCTTCTAGCTCATTATTGAAGCTATTAAATGAGATCAGAAGTAATACTAATCTTTGTGTACTGCACTAAATGCCTCCCTTCAAAGTTGTTGTTTATCATTACCCTTCATTGTTTATTATCACCCTTCACTTCAGTCAACGTGATAGTTCATTTCCAATTTGATTTAAATTTGGGAGCAGAATTTTGACACATTTGAGATAGGAGAAGGAAGGCTAATCAACAATGCAGTAGAGGCTTCTAATTAATGCTCAATTTAGAGGATCAAAGTTAGGAGTCCTCTACTGCAGCCACAATGTAAGGTGGAAACTGTCTCCATAACTTTAGCAAGAACATCTTAAGCTCAGTGCTAAAATATCCCACAGAAAACAGTATACTGCTAAAATTCAGACATGTGACACTATAGATTCTGCACTTTATTAATTAATTTTGTATTCTATTAAAAAATCAAGTTTGTCTGTCAGACTTCAACATGTTTTAGTAAATTTGTTTTCTCAATAGCTGTTCCATTATATTGCCAGGGAGGAAAGCTAAATTTATGAGTAGCTATTACAAAGACAACTCACAGAATATGTGAACTTCTATCTTTGGCTGTTTCAGAGACATACAGTCATGCTTCCAAAGCAGCTACATCTTTCTGTTCCTGCACAGTGTAAAATGTCAGGAAAGAGATTTTAATTTTCACAACTCCTTCAGAGTTTAATTTCTAAATTCCATAGTAAATGCTATTAAACTTATTTATGATATGTAATTAGGAAACATCAGTCAGTAAAAACTCATTTTGACAAGATATAATTACTCTGATAATAATTAATCCACATGACTTGACTTAAGGGGTCAACACCAAAGCCTGTCATCTTTCACCTTAATGTAATACCTAGCATTTTACAAAGTTAGGTTGCCAACCCTTATCATCAGTGCCAATTACTCTTGGTCTTCATTGGTTTACTGATGAATATCTTTGTCCAGATACATTTGGATATCCAAGAACTGCTTGATTTATTCCTAGGAATATTCAGCTTGAGCTAATTTAGTTACATATAGTCTGTGACAGTGCAAATGTAAAATCCCAAAACTTAGTCTGGAAAAAAATTGCCTCAAGGTAGAACTGAGGTCTTTCACAGTTCTGTATTTACATGTGTTGAACAAAACAATGGGACAGTGAAATACTGACACTTAGGTTGAGTTCAGGTTATTTGTTAGATGTAGTGAAAATTATCAGAGTAAGAAGGAGGGTACATCCCAGGTGCCATCATGTGCAGTGCGTCTAGTGGAAATATAACTGCCAAGTCCAACTCCTACAAGGAGTGGGTTTATGAGTGCAGAAATACAACCAGAAGTGGGGTCACAAATCCAGAAATCATGTTACCAGAAGAGCCTGAGATTAGTTGCTATAAACACAGCTTCTCTGAATTTTGAAGCGCTACATCTTTCAGTATCTACCTGCTTATCTGGTATAGCCCAGTATCTCATTGCTGTGAATCTGCCTTAACCTCTGAGGCAAATTTTGTTCACCCTTCCCCAGACTACTTATGGAATATTTTCCTCCCACTCGGTGCTTCCTAATCTCCATCTCTGGCTCTGTTGATTCCTGCTAGGGAATCAGCAGTGATACTTTTTAGCCTTGGTTTTATGGTTAAGCATTTTATAAAACTTTTGATTGGATTTTTATTGCTACTATCTCCTGTCTGCCCCTCACCCCTTATTATTGAGTTACATACTTACTATATCTCTTGTGAAATTGAATTGTATGATTTTCTGGGAAAAGATTTAATGTCACTTATATTTTTGAAGGTTCCTACCAATAGCCTTCAATGATGTAAAAAATATGCATTATTACTCTGGTTCATTAATACCTATTAATCATGATTTCAGGTACCCCTAATGAGTTTTTTACTGTTAACTGCCCAATGTTTACCTTCTTGCAAATGAAAGCCTGAGAAGGCTACTTCAACCAGATACCATTAACTAGTTCATTGCATCAATTTTTGGTCATCTGTATAAAGCACGTAAGGCATGTGTATGTTTGCCTAGAACATATGTCAGCATGTGTTTTGGGAACAAGTTGGTATGTTGTTCCTCATTTCCCCCTTTGGTCCTTTGTATTGAAGGGGCTTTTACCTTTCCTTTGAAAGACACTTGAGGAAATGCATGCCTGCTGTGAAATCCTGATTTATTTTGCATTGCATCTGCACTGTCTGGTTCTGCAATGTGCACTGTGGAATTAAATCAGCTTCTCTGCATCTCTACAAAGGATTATGTGGGTTGGTTTTTTTTTCCCCCCTAAGAAGCTGACTCTTTCATTGTGTGCAATTCTGGCAAAAGTATGTGCATTGACTGTGCTAGTGGCTTTTCTGGGTGTGTTAAGGTTCATCTTATTTTTGTTATCAAAGAAAATATGTGTATAATGGTTTGCAGGAGTAGGTCCTCACGCAGAAAGACTGTGAAATCAGAATGGTGCTTGAAGAGCAAAAGAGAACCAAAAATAGTAGTGGTCATGCATTATTGCCCAGCAGTCCAGTAGGTGCAGGTACTGAACTTCACAAAACCGATGTGATTACAGTATTATAACAAATGGGAAAAAAACCCCTCCTTTAAGTCCACAAAAAAAAAAATTGCAGTAGTGCCACCTAGTGTGCCAGGTGTTGTAAGTTTTTAGGAAGAGACAGTAAACTCCTTGCACCCTGCCCCACTTGCTACAACTGTACCTTGACTTGTCCTCCTGCTGCTGCTCCCTTCTCAGCCTTCTGACAGGAGAGTAGTAACAGCATTGACAGAAGGTAGAGGAAGAGACCTGAGGGCTGTTCTGCAGAAGCTGATTCTGGCACACATGCTGTAAGGTTGTCATTGCTGCCTTAGAAAAAATGAACATCCACAGCATTTGGAGGAAGAAAGATAGCTGTTCTGTCTGTATGCTCATACAATCTTCTTCTTCTACTCATTGATTTCAACTGCTAAACATGTAATGTCCAAAACACCCTTTCTCACGCACTGCAGGCAAATTGTTTTGGTGTTGGGAGACAAAAAAATAGCTATCTGATGGCAGAAAAGAAGAGATGGCTGGTTTCTGAAGCTTACTAAAAGGGGTGGAAATGACTTTTTGCCTGGTGACTGCGAATTTATGTTGAGTAGGGCATCCAAAAAGTCTTTTGACTGGGAGGTGGGAGGTGAGAGGCAAGTGAAGGGGAACAGGGATCTGCTCTGTCTACTGATGCTTTGTACTAGGAGGCGCCCTTTTCCTGTGACCGCCCTAGGCTCTTTCCGCTGCTGCCTTTTCTACTTTCACTGTTAGCTGACTGAACCTCTCCGTTTTAATCCTGAGATATGCAAAGTGCATGGCTTCCCCTTCAGTGTGTGAAGCTGTACAGGGTTTATTTTTGTCTTCAGTATAGAATCTGCTTGTAACAAGTAGAACAGTGATCAAGCCAGAAACTGTTGTTTGCAAATGAAGCCCACATCTCCATAGCATTGCATAATACTGTGTATTTGCCCGTCCTCTGGAGCTGGTGCCAGAGGATATTGCTTTTCCAGTTGGATTTGCTTGGGGCGCAGCTACAATAGCATATCAAATTGAAGGTGTAAATTTTTAGCTGCCAAAGTGTAAAGGAAGTTTTAAGTGAACGAAAAGTCTGGATTCAGAAAGGAGAGTGTTTGCCTTGTTATGTAGATGCTACATCTGATGCAAATCCATGTGACTCTTCTGTTTCAACACTTTCTGGCCTGGGTAGTAAGAAGAGGGTAAAAGATGTTTCAAATCTCAGAAATATAGATAGGTAATAGAAATGGAGGAGAAACCTTTCACTAACTGTTGAGAACAGGGTTAAAAAAAGTAGATACAAGTAATTTTCCAATTAGTTCTTGAGGATTTCCTTTCTCTAAAGCTAATTTAAGTAGATTACTATTGGCTATTCCAAAACTGGATGGGAGAACCATCTCATCAGACATTGATAATTGTAAGGGGTCCTCAGGAATGTGTGTTTAGAAACCTTTAAAATACATAGATCTGATTTTCTCATATTATACCCTGCAGCTTGCAGGAACTTAACTCCCATTGATTTCAGTACCTAAATGGGAGTTGTAGATCTAAAATTGTCTATGAGGATGTAGCCTTTAGTTCTTGGTTATTGTTGAAAGTGAGAGTACTTGCCCATGCTTGGTACCTTTTAACGAGCTCAGTTAGCTTTACCTAATAGACTGAACAGCTCACTGTTCCTAGGGAATCAATATTCTGGGCCAGATTCTAACTCAAGTCCTGCAATGCGTATAGCTCTACTAACTAATTTTTAAAATGAGAATTGTGTGTGCATATAGAATGACATTATAATTTCCTGCCTTTTGAGTGGCTAGATGTGCAACCTTAATGTTCCCTTAATGTATTTTTAATGAACTTTCCTGAGGCTTCTGAGTGGGAGAAACAAAAAAAAATCTATAATGTGGTCTAGACACTATTCAGATGACCCTTTTCCTGCAGAAGTAAGAAACACAACAGGGAATTCCTCCTCCTGAAAGCTTTGGAGCTGTGCAGCTTCCAACCTAGAGGCAGAATGACTGAAGCAATAGTTCTTGTAGATTCCAAACTCAGTTGCTGCACATATCACAAGATACACAGTAGATGAGCCAAGGGCTGACAGAGTACTTTATTTTTTACTGTCAGCTATGTATTTATGCACAGCACAACCTTCTCCACTCTGTATATTTCAAAGTGCTAAAAAATCATACCAATTGTACTCTGCATGCTCAAAGTGCAGATTTCAAAGGTTCATGACTCAGTCAAATCAAAATCAATTTGCACCAGAACACTCAAAAGCACTTCTTCTTACTGAGGGCCATTTCTATGCTAAATTTCAACTCTGCTTGATTTTTTTTTTTTTTAATTTTTTATTTTTTTTTTAGAAAGAGAAGGAAGAGTTGCAAAAAATCTCATAGTGGTAAAAGTGGTTTTGTTCACTTCTTTCATATGCCAAATAGTTGAACTGTATTAATTCAAACAAAATGTCACCTTTTGGGCAGAGATCGGGCCAAGAAAATTTCATTCCAAAAGGTGAAAGCACAACTGAATTAGAAGAAAAGCTAACTTGGAAAAGAATGTGAAAACTCAAATACTCTGATCAGTAATATTCCTGGTTTATGAGCTTCACTTAAATGGAAAAGCATTCTATCTTATTCCATTGTAATAATGGAATTCATTACATAATGCAAAGAATAGGGAACATGCATCATGTTTCATGATAATTCATATTAATCACTTGGTGACACAGTATGTGATGAGTTGGTAGTTAAGTCTCACCTATGTGCTTGAAATGTAAAATAAGTTCCTCATCACTGTTCTTTCCTGTCCCCAAAGCTCACTAAAACTCAGGGTGTGTCTGCACTATGTAGTGCTGTGTAGTGCAGAGGTTTCTGAGCAAGCTTAGAGGTGCAAGCTTGGTTCACTGAAGCAGAGCAGAGCTCTGTGCAGACTAATTGTGGCTCAGCAAGATATGTTAGTGCATGTGAAGCTTTCTGTTGCCGTGGCTAGATTGCTTCCTACACTTTATTTAGCTAGTTCAGATACTCTAGGCTGTATAGAGAGGCTCTTTGAACAGCATGAGGAGTGCTTGAAAGTGGGTTTGTGGCTACAGCCCCACTCAGGGCTTTTTAGTGACTAATGACCACTGAAGTAGCACTGTCATACTCTGCTGAAAATCAAATGCTTCTTCTCCTTCCTTCCATCTCCTTTGCTGGAGGAAGGCAGACAAAAAAGAAATAGCTCAGCATCTGCTCTAGCTGCTGATTCTTAACTGAAGATGTGTTAGCTGCCCATTATGGCAGCTTTTGGCTTCCCTTTGCTCCCACTGTAGTGAGAAAAGAGCTATATCATATCAATACGGTGCAGTAAGCCTGCTCCTAAAGGCTTCTAGATTCTAGGTACCACCAAAGAATTACTGTTATTTGTTATATCCTGCACACCTCTAAAATGACTGTTTATTTCAGCCAGCATATTCGAAATCAAAATCAGGATGTAGAAAACTTTTAGTACTGTGTTTTTCTGAAAAGCATACAGACATAGCACAAAGTCTGTGATAAAATCTGAGATTAAGAGAAGTTAGAACTGTCTGTATCTAAAATTTGACCTACTTTGAAGGTTGTCCCATATAAGAGTTTCATTTACTGACCAACCAAATGTAGATGTAGTGGTGTTCATATGCTGCAATAAAATCCTGTAAAGAGCATGAAATGTGACAATGATCTTTGAAACGCTAGGTTATAGAAGTGATATTACAGATTTTAGTAATGCTTTAAATTAAGTGTCTTCAATATGCTTAACCTTGCATTAAACTTAGATTTAATAAGACAGATGTGTATTAAGTACTGAATATACTTAAGGGAGCAATCTTGCATTGGCAAGGGATGGACTCAATGACCTCCTAATAGTTCTCCTCCATCTCTAATTTCTATGATACTAATTGATTATTAAAACACTTTTATTGAGGATTGATATGTAGCTATTATATAGTTATTAATCTTACAACCTAATATTTAATTTATATGTGATTTTAACACACAATGTCATTTTAGTTTTTAAAGAGTAACCCTGGAACTGTGCATTCACCTGGGTTCTGAAAAATCTTGCATGTAAATGAAGATGGCCATTTTGAGGTTATTTGTAATTTTATTATGCAATCACATTTTGCAGGGGTGTAAGTATACAGAGCTCTCCACATTAAAAAAGAAATCTTTGCCTCAGCTACAGCATTGCTCCTGAAAGACAAAGAAGCTTGTCATGAAGAAAGGTGCATTCATTTGGTTTAAAGGCTACATAATGTTAATACTGTGTAATCTCAAACAACGGCTCTATCTTGAATATTTTAAAAGTAATCTGTCTATCTCAATTTTGGAATTGAAAAGAAATTTCCCAAAACTCTGAAAGTGAAGCAAATGGTGCAGGGGTTTTGAGCGTTCAAAATTCATTTCTGTGAATGTTTGGCTAAGTAAAATATAAAAGTTTTGCAGAGCTGCATTATTAATTCAGCTTGTATGTGCCTAGGGCCATGGCTCATAATGGCATTCCTTTCTTTTTAACAGACTGTCAGGATTTTCAAAGGACATCCAGAAAGCCATAAGTACCTATTTGTTGGATGTATTTTTCATACCCTAAAGGCTTTCATTGATATGGACTGATCTTTTACATTTATGGATGGACGCTGCATTACAAAATGCCCTCTGTGAAATCCTGTAATATCTCAAGAGTTGCAAACATCCGATTCATGGCCAAGGAAGTATGAAGAGCATCAGAACTCTGAATGCTTTTTAAAACAAGAATTTCAAATAATTAGCAGCAAGTGAAAATATGAATAAATGCAAAACCTAACATAAATTGAAAGCTCCTAGCTACTTTAAATGATATAAGGCGCGGGGAGGGAATACTCCTCATTTTACTCACAGGATTTAGAGGGGTTTGTGCCTACTTTGTCATAAGTATTTACATTCAACATATGTCTTTTGATGTCTAAAGCGTAACGACCAAATTTAGTTTTTCAAGCAGAAGGCTGGAATACAGATGGAAAGGGCCCTAATGTCTGGGACACATTCACCCATCAGGGAAGAGATCGAGTTTTCAAGAACCAGACTGGTGATGTAGCTTGTGGCAGCTACACTCTGTGGGAGGAAGATTTGAAATGTATCAAACAGCTTGGATTGACTCATTATTGCTTTTCTCTTTCCTGGTCACGTCTGTTACCTGATGGGACGACAGGTTTCATCAACCAGAAAAGGCAATTGTTTCTTAAAAATAGAAGGTTGCAGCTTTAATTCAAGGTTATTGCTGCAGTCTGGCATAATTAATCCAGTATGCTATTCTGCAGTGTAGCTTTGAAATTGCAACTTTTTTCAGAGTAATTATGGGATGATTTTTTTATAGGTTTGCAACAACTTACTAATTAATATTCTAGATCCCCTTGGATAGCACAGTCTTTTGGGAAAGGATTAGTATCTTTTTGCTTACTCCAGTTTTTTTAATTGTAACTCTAAATTGTTTTGCTTCATCAGAATGTTTATACTTAGAGGGATCCTAGCCACGAGGATATTTTTGGATGTCTTACAATAGACAAGTATCTTATTTGGCAAATACATTTAGACAGTTTATCAGTATACTCTAATGTACTGAACTTCACATTGACTATTTTGTACTAAGAGAGATATTTTTTTCCCAGATATTTTCTTTAGCAAATTAGAGAGGATTCTTTAGACTCAGCTAGGAGCTGTGCCTAGTTCTGTAACAGACACAAGACCCTGCTTTGAAGAGAAAATTTTTCACACTCTCAGCATACAGTGTAAAAGTGAAAAGGGATATAGCACATAAACAAGCTGGTCAGATTGCTAGAAACCAGACATAAAATTTCCTACACTTCATTTTTTTAAATTTTAATTCTGTAGGTGTGATTTAAGATTAAAGTCATTCACTAGGAAAAGATAGGAAATGGCAGCTTTGCCTGCAGAACATAGGGAATAGAAGAAAGAAGAAATAAAAATAATTGTGAAGAATAAAAGCAACTGAGGCTGAACCAAAAATGATGTGAGAATCAGAGTACTTAGCTGAGGTCTCTTGTATGCTGAGAGGGTAATGTTTTGAGGAGAAAAAAAGCAAGTAGATTTGGATGAACTCTGAATGTCAATTCTGCTTCCTACTCTTCTGAATCTAAGTTTTACTGAGAAGATATGCATCTTTATACTTCTGGGCAGTGTTTGCTTTGGCTATTCTTTTCTTCTGCTGGTTTGAAGATTGCAAAGATTGTAGGTTACAAAGTGAAAGGGTTTCTTGGAAAATCCTCTTTAGGTTATTCTATATTGATAGGAAGATGCCATCAGAAGTGGTATATTTCTTTAGAATTTTGATCATATAGACTTTGGCTGCTCAATAGGTAGCAGCCTGCCCTCTCCATTCTACAGATTACAGTTTTCACCAAAGAGTGGAGGAACCTTTGTTTCAACAGTTCAGAAAGGGGGGCTGGTAAATCTACTGTAAACAGACCAACCAGTAATTTCCCCCTGCAGAGCATGACAGCAAAAACTGTGCCAGCATCCTGGAGAGGCTTGAATGGAAGCTTTTCCTTTGCCACCAAAATTTACAGTATGCTTCCCAATTTTACTGGCACAGCTTGCTCTTCCCTTGGAATGTTTTCTGTGGTGTGTTGAATTTAAATTTGGCTGAGTCCTTGTGGTTTCTTTCCTATACTGATATTCCTTCAGCTGGGGCTGCAGGCACTGTACAACCCCACAGAGCTGCCTACTGAATAGGCTTTGTTATTTAGATGTCAGAGTGGAAGACAGCAAGCAGATATACTGGATGCATTTGGTAAGGACAGCTAACATTTTGACAAAACTCAGCTGTAATTTCAGAAAATGTTCACTTGATCCCCAGTATAAGCAGTTGCCTGATTAAAATTATGAACTTTACATTTAACGAAAGGGCATTGGAAGAACTCCAAGTAGGCCAGCTTTCATTAGGCAGGAGTTCACTTCTCTTGTGCAGTGATCTGTTGAATCAATTGTAACTGCGTAGCATGGAAAGGCCATCATCTTCCGTATAAACATTTTTACAAAGAGCATGTGAAAAATTAGAAAGCTAGAGCAATGTCCTTTCAAATAAAATCATTCACACCAAGTGATTCACTACCAGTTTCACACCTAGGACATAGGACATTTGAAAACCTTTAAACCCATTCTGTTTCTAACCCAGTTAGGGTAAAGTCTTTTAAAGCAGTGATGTTGTAGGTGTATTGTTCCCAAGATGTGTCAGAGTGTTGGTTAAAGCTTACACCAAGTTTGTTTTTAAAGTATTTTTGTCTGATTATTTTTACCCTCGGAGGCACACTGAGCAGAATAAGTTAACTGCTAAACACAAGGTGTCAGTGTGGAGGGACCCAAAAATAATAGAAGTGGAGGCATAGAGTCTGGGAGAGTTTGATGTTATGCCTCAATTCAGCACGAAGTTAGGGAATCAGGATAGGGAGTGAAGATGAAAGAAAAGAGAAAAGAGCAATCCTTCACTTTCCAGTGACAAAATGCTCCTTAATGTCTATAATCCCCAAATTTGGCACTGCCTGCACAAAACCCTTTCATACACACTTTCTCAGAAGAACATTTTCTTCTGTATTTCTGCTTCTAGCTGACCCACAGATACAGCCATAGAAACTAAATCAGGCTGCTCTGGAAGGTATGAGACAATATGAAAATTTCACTTGACATTTACATTTTTCAGGGACGCAGTTCTGTTTCTCTTCATTTCCTAATACAAAGCATAAATCTTTTCCAGTATTGATGTTTAATTGAGATGTAAAAAATTAATGATAACTGGTTGCATTTAAACGTTGTAACTTGTACTGAGTAATTTATAATCTGAAAATTAGAATGAGAAATGCTAGTGTCTTCTACACAGCATTACTCTTAATATGTTAGAACAGGATTTTGTGCTAGCAAAGGATTTCTTTATTCCCAGCTTAAGCTTATGTAGTAAACCTGGTAGTCCCAACAGCAGAGTTAACACACACCCAGTCCCACTGAAGTGTAATAGGTCCCTGTTCAGAAGTAATATTTACAAACCTTATTTGTTCTCTTGCAAATAGCAAGAATTTGCCTTTCAAAATTTAGGATTATGGTATATTCCTTCCTCTTTTCCATGGATGCATTCTCAGGGCACAGGTGCATATCTCCTCAGAATTAATGTGGCTTTCTGGTGCTGCACTTGGAAGGAAAAGCAAATTACCAGTGAGTTTCATTATGAATTACTTTGTAAACAAACTTATTGAGTCTTGCTGTGCTAAAGGATATGTATGCACCTGTTTGTTTAGGAGAAGGCACTGTCTAAATCTGGGGTTCATAATTGATTGCTACAGTAAATGTTGTCTTTAAAAAGACATTTGACAGAAACCCTTACGATCAGTCAGCTGAACTTAAGTTAATTTGAAGTCTAATACTGTCCTTTCAAGAAGAAGATAGTATGGGGTTCTGTATTAGCATTTTTAAATAGAAGTACACAGTAACCTGAATTTGAGAATACCAGGAAATACATAGCACAATATAGAACAGACATATTTATTAACGAACAGTTTTCCTGCTTTGGATTAAACAAAATCTCTGGTTCAGAAACTTTTAAGAATAATAATCTAAACCATCCGTAACTTCCTAAATATAAATTTTGTTAACCTTTGCATCTTAGTAACCCTCCTCCTCCTTTCTGCTTTTTTCAAGTTCTTTAGACCTTTCTCAGTTCTGGATTTCCATACAGCAAAGCCTTGGGATAGTTATTTTGTACACACCTATGTCTTATTAGGATATGTGCCCACACTTCGGTATAATTTAGCCCAAGTCTCTGAAACAAAGGCTGACTGATTTCTACATTCCACTAGGGTGATGGAGACCTATTTCTGTCTGGAACCTCTTAGCTTAACAAATAATAATTCAAGGCCACTGTTGGCCTTTTCCAATTACCGCAGTAAACCAGATAGTTCAAGTAAAAGAGCAACCTAATTGATAGTCTTTGAACTAGAGCTTACTATGTGTTTAGCAATATCTAGCATTTTCAGAAGGCCTAAAAGCAATGTAGATTTGTTTGGATGCAAGCAAAATTAAAAATACCTATTAAAGAGCTTAAAGTGTCCTGATATTTAAACTTACAGTGACCTCTCAGCAGCATAAAAATAGGAAACATATTCATGTCAGCCACTGCTAAATCTGAGCAGAGGTGAATTCCTTTTAAGCCTCTAGAAATATATCCCCAATGCTGGCAAGCTTTAACAACACATCCAGGAAATTAAAGTTGATCTCTGTCTGATCAAGAAGGGGCAAGAAAGGTAGGAAGTCATGAGTTTTTAGAGAGGTGCACTAATTCCTTCTTGCAGTTAGAGGGACTGAGCAGTCTGCAGCAGTAGCAGTCCATACAGATCTAATGAGGGAACTGTTGAATTCACACCACTGCAAAACATTGAACGCATTGGCAGTATCTTCTTTTTCTTGATGCTGGTACAGACAGCGGTAGAGAATGGAACAGTCTAGCGTAAACAGCTCACCCAGCCAGCCAAGTTCAAATCACAACAGATCAGCTTAGTTACCTTGCTGAATGTGGCACTGAACTTTTTAAAAGATACAGTTCTTAAGGAGATAAATGCTTTCATTAGAACAAATCTACCTGTAAGGCTCTCAAGTGTCAGGAATTTTCCAAAACACTTGCATCTTGTACATGCAGCCAGGCTGCAATTCAGGCATTTAAATGAAAGGATTATATTTTCATGTGACCAGCACCCATCAGAATTATGTTTCTTCTGGAGAGTTGCTGTCCACTGATCTATTTTGAAAATTTGCATCTTCATTTCATTTTATGTGCCTGCTTGGAAGATTTTGTGTGCTGAGCATTTTTGCCAACTCTGTAATCTTATAACAGTAGTCAGCATACAGCTGAGAGAAAATATTTGCATCTCATAATAGAGAAAATGTGCAGTGAGGTTTCTTCATGTGTTAAAATGTAAAATGCTTTAAGTTAACCCTTTTTTGTTTCTTTTAATATTTTCAAAAGTCAGTTATTACAGCAAAATCAATATTAACCTGGCATCCTGCTCCCTGTATCATTTTGGCTTACCTCAGTCCTTAGAAGATGAAGGTGGCTGGGGAATCTGAAAAGATCATTTAGGACTTTGATATTCATGAAAAAGCATTGCTTCAGAACATTTGGAGACTCTGTGATCATTATTAATGAGCCTTATGTTGTTCCTATATGTGGCTGTGAAAATGGTATACCCCCAGTATTGGTACCAGAGCTTAAAAGGCAGCTTATAATGTGCTAAAAGCTCATGCTAAAACCTGGCACAGTTGCAACAAGATATTCGGACAAAACAAAGTGGGCTTGTGTCTATAGCACTGAACTGAGATTAGTAGAACCTCTGTAGCAAATCAAGAAGCAACTTTTGCTTTTTGTCCTTTAACTTAGATAAATTTTTCAGGACAACATTTATTTATGATGAATATCCAGCCATCATGAAGTCTGATATTTCTGCAAAGCATTCAAAGCAGAGTTACTTATCAACAAGTCTTCCAGAATTCACTAAAGAGGAAAAAATTGTCATCATGGGTACTGCTGACTTCTATGCTCTGAACTGTTAAGACCAAGAAAATGCAGACAAGAAGCTTAGTGTTTCAATGGATGGTGAATCTGAATGTGGCCTGTTGCAACTCGGAGTTTATGGTTGCCTGTTGTGCCATGGGGTTTGCACCGACTTCTGTGTTGTATCAAGGAATGGCTCACAGGACCATTTTACCGCTATTAGCTGGCCAATAAAGGGATCTAAGAATCCAGTGTGTAATATTGGTGATTTGAGGTTTTTGAGGAGTCCATCTGGATGGCATAAGACGTTGTACAAGATATAAATAAACAAGTCACCTTGGGATTCTTAATTTTATTATTGCATGCTAGATAGAAAAAGTAAAAGTTTTAGTGTTTTCCTATTGCCTTTGTACTTGATAGCTATTTTATGGTTTGAAATGACACACCAGTGTTATACCATCTTTTGAACTCCAGAAATTATCTTTCTGATGCCAACAGTAAGGTTTTCCTGGCACGCAGCTGCTCCTGGCAATGGTACGTGCAGTGACTGCCAGTACCAAGGGGTTAAGGAGCACTGACAATAAGCAGATGCTAATGCAGGAAAGATATTTTAGTCTTCTCATTAAAATAAGTCATTTCACTGTCTTCATGGATATTTGCACAGTTTTGCTTTTCCATTGTTAGTCATAAAAGGTCAGCTCATGGAAAATTAAGTTAATAGGGTCAGTGCAATTTGATGAAAACTAGTTTTAGTTTGTAGCTTAGAAAAGATAGAGGGTAATGCATCTGATTTTATGGGCTTTCTTACATCTGTTCTGAATAAAACTTCTGCTCCCTTGTTCTAGGATACATATAATAACCCTATAATTTATATCACTGAGAATGGGTTTTCCCAAAGTGACCCTGCACTACTTGATGGCAGTCAACTATGGGAGTATTTCAGGCTGATTTTACAGCAAATTTTAAAAGGTACCGTTTAAAATGATGAAAGATCAATTGTGCAAACTTAATATAATTTTACTTTGTGCTTATTTGCATTGGGCAATAACCAATGATTCTTGAAGCTAAAACTCGTGTAAATCAGAGTGAAGGGATGTGACTAAAAAAAACCAAAACCAAACATGTTTAGCTGAAAGGAAAGCAAGCAGTATTAATTCTGCTCCCCCATCTTGGGGTGGAAACAGATGAAATGGTGCTCCATACATAACATTATTTTTAAACTCAGTTTTGTAGGGCCATAGTTCTTCATTGAGGAAAGCAACTACACTGATCTTCAGAAGTGCTTATCATTCACACTTTTCATTATGAAGGGCGCAAAGTTGAGTGCACCTGCAAACCTGACCATTTCAATTCATAATATCCTTACAGCAGAATACAACCTCCCATACAAAATTACTTCCTTGTGATAATTTCTACCTGTATGAGGCCATTACGTTGTTATAGCTCAGCTTCTACCTTTATGTCAGGATGTCCAAAAGTGTTCAGCACTGGTGAAGCTCTTTTTTCATTTGAAACATGGTTTTCCTTTAGTTTTGATAGAAATAAAGTTAGCCCAATTTTCAGCCTTCTGGAAATTCCTCCCTTAGCTTCCTTCTGTTGGTAATATACAAAGAGTAGATCTTCTCACTATGTATAACGTGAACTATATTTTAAAATGCCAGTTAATTTAGATAACAGCTAGTCTCCATGTTATATTTGTCCCAAGTAATCACATTCATGAATGTCATATTATAGTTCAATAGTTTTTTGTAGCCATTTTTCCATCTTCATGCTTCTTTTTTGTTTGTTTGTTTGTTTAGTTTTGCTTGTTTTATTCTTTATCCTTAATTTCGTAGAATCATAGAATCACAGAAAGGTTTGGGTTGGAAAGGACCTTAAGATATCTAGTTACAACTCCCCTGCCATGGGCAAGGACACCTCAAACTAGACTAAGTTGCTCAAGGATCCATCCGGCCTGGCCTTGAACACTGCCAAGGATGAAGTATCTACAATTTCCTTGGGCAGCCTGTTCCAGTGCATCACCACTCTCACAGTAAAGAACTTCTTCCTTGTATCTAGCCTAAATCTCCCCTTTTTAAGTTTAAAGCCGTTATCCCTTGTCCTATGTAAACTGGCCCCTGTAAAAAGTCCCTCTTTTCTTTTAAAATGAATCTTTGCCATTTATTCAGTCCAGCACAGCTTTTAAATATGCATATTCCTTGACTGCTATCAGTGCAACCTTACATAGGTTTAGTTACATATGCAGTTGGACATTTAAGTTAGATCAGTGTTTATCATCATATCTAGTAAAAGGCATGGTGGAACATTGACTGAAACAGATCCATCTATGCAAAGATAATATAAATATCAAATCTATCAGCAGTAAGGTACTTTCTGAAAAAATGCCTATAACTTTGTCCCCACATAACATCTGTCCTGCCACTTTGAGTAAACACTTTATTAGGGCTGCGCCACAGATACTGACCCACGAATGAGCAATCAATTTCGAGTTTTCAGCTCAGATACCCTGCAAAGCAGGATATTTGAATATGTTTACTTTACTCAGTGCTTAACCATTTACTAAGTGTTACGCGAAGCAGAACAGTTTAATTGCTTTGTGTATAGTGTCTGCAATAATTTCTTGTCTTTTGAGCTAACTTTTGAAATTATTAGTAAAGGCTCATTCAGGCAATGAGCTCTGGGTCAGGACAGAGGCCTGCGTGGATTCTGCTGTGGAATTTAAGCATGCCTACTTCCTTTTTTGCCTAACCAAAAGATAAACATGCTTCACTGCAAAGAAGAGTCTATCTACAGCCTGTTACTGCACTTGTTATTAGAAACAGTTTTAATATGTTTTAATTGGATTGATATATCCTTATTTTCTCTTTTTGCATTAAGAACTCTCCTAGCTTTTAGAATACGTATTTGCACTAATTGGATTAATTTTGTCAGCCATAATTTTCAAAATAATGAGCTTCTCAAGATCTTGTGATTTAGAAAGAGTCATGCTCTACTACTCTGAAAATCAGAAACTTTGATCTCTCTAAAACTAAGTAGCAAGAATATTGGTGTCCAAAATTCCTAAAATTTTTACTATTATTAGGAGTATTTGAGTTACAAGATTTTAGAGGGCAGGAGCAGTCCTGAGTTGGTACAGCAACATTCACCCACTAAGACTGTGATCATGCAGTATGGATAACCAATAAAACCACTGTATGTTGCCTCTCTATGCTTTATTTTTAGGAAAGGATTTTGATGCCGTCAGAGAAAATTGAGATTTTTATTTCTCAGTTAGTTAATAAGATCAGAAAGAGCAATATATATGTGAACAAGAAAATAGAGAGTGAACAGCATGCAGCTACTATAAATACATCACATTATAGCTATTATAGATGGAGAATAGTTTTTAAATGGGTACAACTGCTGCCATGTTGCTTCTGCACTATATGAATAGATAAAAGTATCAATATTTTAATAAATGTGGATATACATATTTAGCATCTCTACAGCGCCATACGCATGCATGGTGCTTTACAGATAAATGAAAATGATGTCTTCTTACCCTTGGGAACTGAAAATCTAATTTAGATACAATGCATGAAGAGATGACAAACAGAAAGCTGGATGAAAGGGAAGAAAAGAACATGGATCAGAGTAGTGAAATGCTTTTTACTATGGCTGCCCTTCGTTAATTTTATGTAATGTCTGTTAAGGATGTTATCGAGACCAAAGATCGAGGCTGCCAGTAAAAAGGTAGTTGAAACTACTTAGTTTTGAAAAGTGGAATCTTATAAAGGAGATGATAGTTTCATAAAGTTTCATATGGAGGAGAGCATGCGAAATAGAGGGTAAACTATTGCCATAGGCAGGTGTTGGAGAAAAGCGATGAAGTTATTCCATAATCTGGCTGGTAGAAGATTATTAATAATGTTGATAGGGAGGAAAGAATGAATTATATTAATTTTATGTTGCAAAAAGGTGGCACTGGAAAGAGAGTTGAAGTTGGTTGGAATGGAAAGTAAAAAAGATGAGGATAATGTGATGTGATACAGGCAGTGGCAAATAAGAGGGAGATGAGAAGGAATAAATGTGAGCAAGCAGGAATAGATTTGGGAGTAAATAGAAAACATATGAACATTTAATTTGGAGTCAGCTAGAAGGTCGACAGTAAAAAAATGCAGAGCAAATAGGAGAAATTACTGTGAGGAGAAAGGGATTGTTAAAGCCTAATATTCAGTTGGTGTTAATTTTCTCCTTAAATATGCTTGAATGAAGCAAAAACAATACACAGAGAATGCTGACTGCAATGGGAAGTGTAGAGCAGAACTAAAATTGAAAGTAAGCAAAGTGGTGCAGTTAACGGGATTTTTAAAAAATGCACTTTTAGTTAAATACAGTCCCTTCTGGACAGCTTATTTTTGTCCTCTTTTCCCTCAGATTATTATGAGTTGTTATAAGACCTTTTATATATTGTCATCACTGTACACTTTGACCTTGCTTTCATGAACTAACCATTTAGTCTGTGTTGTGGATTTGTACAAGCCTGCTTCTGCCGCATTCCCATGCACATAAAATTGTGAGGTTATAAAGCAATACTGTAGTCCATGAAAATATGATATATTATTAAATTAAATATGGATGTCATAATGTGAGCCCCTTGGGTCAACTATAAGCTTGAATGTTATTGAAAGAATTGCAAAGGCAGCTCTGTTTCTTCATTGCCGCTGACAAAAATGCCTCTACAAATAGAATACAACAATTCAGACATATTAAGGAGCCTCTGAGATGTGCTGTCCCTGGCATAACATTGCCATGTGACATTTTCAAGAACTATAAATACACTGACTGCATTACAGTGTAAAAGTTAAGAAGCTTTGCAGTAGTCACTGCAGAAGTGTTAAAATGAAGCTGAATTTGTTGTGAATACTGAGGGATTCAAAACTTTGAAAAAAAACCAATACAAACAAGCCAAAACCCCCTAGAGCCTCCTGAAATCATAAGGCTATATCTAGCATAGAACAATGTATTTATCAGATTTTTAATACAGTTTTAAAAGGTCCAGAATACATAAGTATAATTCCATAAAGTTCCAGTTAAATGCCAGTTTTATAACTTCACATTTTGGTAAGAAGAAACACATAATTTCTTAGGGAAGATGTCTGATACCAGCTCTAGGCAATAGAAATTACCATTTTGTAGCAATGTTTTCTTGTTACTGAAAGTTTTTATCTAAGTTTTTTTCACATTAATCCTTGAATCTGAATGTTTTAATCTGCAAAAATAAACCTTTTTTTTTTCTTTTTCGTTTTCCAACTCATAACTAGAAGTTTTCCCATGCAAAATTATGAAGAAACTTTTTTTTTCTCCAAAATTCTCTTTAATCTGCCTTCAAAAGTATCTTGAGTGAGGATAACAAAGCACAGTTGCATGCTCGTGTTGGGAAGATTTATGCTGGAACGAGCCTATAGGAATCTGGTCAGTTCACTGACAGAAGAGGATCGTCTCTCTGAATTAAAGGTAGCTTGACAGTGTTTTGATTTTGATTGAAGAGATTAATTTAAAAGCACAATTATGCAAGAGCTGCTAGATGTCTGTGGGATAATTAGATGGTTCCTGGGAAAAGGGCTGTAGAAGACACAGGAGCTTTGTGTGCAGTGTTAGACAGAGGTCGCTAGGCTGAGTGGTGCAGCAGATTGTTCAAGTTGTTGGTAATCCAGATGTAACCAGCGTGTCAAATGCTCAGGCAGTACCTGAGATGTGCTTTGTTTCAAAAGTAACCAGACCCCAGTCCCAATGAACTGTTTACAAAAGTGTTAGCAACTGCAGCACAGGAACACTGCTCTACAGTGAAGAGATACTGTGTGGAACGTTACGCAACTAGTAGTCACCTCAGAGAAGATAACCTAAATATTTAGGCACTGTGGGTGCTGCTGTATCGCTGGTGAAGTCCCCTCTAGAACCCATTTGGGGTGTTTGTTTTGTTACAGAGGATTTGCTTTGCTTAGCTAGAAGTACTACTCTATTGCTGAAGCAAAATTCAGCTTTGCTGTTAGTTGACTCAGCTGTGTAAGAAAAGATTGGGGATCTCAGAAACTAACCAGTCTTTAATCTCCAAATCATATCTATGTGGCCAGAAAGTTAGATATAACTATTACTCACCTGCACATTAGAGGTTTCCCTTAGGAATGATTTGTACATATGCAACATAATCCCCACATCAGAAGTAGCTACTGTAGTTTTTTGATTCTGCTTTTTTATTGTACAAGATGAAAGATAATGGCAATTCCAACAGAAACAAACAAAACCAAGCAAGCAAACAAAACCAACCAACCAAACAAACAAAAAAACCCCAAACCTAACAAAAAAACACCTCATAAGCAGAATGTAAAGATTTGGACCTTTGTGATGAAAACATGACTTTTATGAAAATTGTGAGTTTAAATTAATCAGATATTGATTGCACAGAATATTATTGGGTTTTATATTAGTTCTAAGCCATATGTTTCATTTGGAGTTACCTTTCAGGAGAAAATATACTGAATCCACAGAGGCACATCATAAAAAATTACTGTGCTAATGCTATGGCTTTGAGACAGTTTTTAATTTAAATCTCTCCTTTTTCAAGATGATTTAGTTTTAAATAACTCGGGCCCATTATATGCATTCAAAATGCCTTTCCCAGGATTATGCACAGGATCACTCGTTGCAGAAACTATGTTAATATACAGTTTGGCTAAGCTTTTCTATACGGGCATACGTCTTTCCTGGAATTCAAAGATAAGTCAAGTCCAGTTCATTAGAATAAACATCTGTCTTTAGATATCTACCACTTCTTAGTCAGAGATTTCTGTTCCAGAAAATGAGATTTTGCATTTTAATGTACAACAGGAAACATTTTTCTTCTTAGGGCAGGGCTCATTACCAAAAAAATTATGAAAATTGGTTTAAAGCATATTAGAAAACTAGTAAGAAAACTATTAAACATAGTAGTGCTTGTACAACTTTTATCTGAAAAGGTTGTAAGTGGTGATTCCAGAGTATTTTCCATTGGAAATATTCATGCCTTGCTTCTCATTTTCTGTCTAAATATCTGCTGTTGAGCATTTAAGTAGATGGTCCTGTGATAACATTAATTTTACAGTTACTGAAGAATGGATTTTTTACAAGACACATTTTTTGCAGTGCAAATAAGAAATGACAAGAGAACCTTTGCTAGGGTCTACTATACTAAAAAAACCCTGTGTTTGGAAATGCTTTGATGGCTCATATAATGCTATCCAGCTTCCAAACTAGTTATTTTTCATGATGTTTCTGTGATAATAATAGCTTATAATTTGATTTCATGGGAGTTATTGCCAGTCTAAAGGACTGAAAATTATATAAATGCATCTGTATGGGGAATATTACAATGTCAAATGAAGCAGTGTCATTGCAGTTCTCTGTATATGCTGCTACAATGTCAATATAAAAGGGAAGAAGCCGTACTGATCAATATAGCAGAGAATAAGAAGTGATCGGATAAAATGCAAACAATGCATTATATGTTATAAAGTCTTACTAAATGAAGATAAGACTTTCAGGCTATAATTGTGCATTGAATTTGAACTCACATGTGTCTGACTGTTTAAAGACACTGCAATTTTTCCTGAGCAAGTGTGTGTTCCTTCAATACATTAACACATAAATTCAGTATGACCTACTTTATAATTGCTGTGGGAGTTTGCCTTTGCATTTTTTGATAGCTCTCTGTTCAGATTCTCAACCATAGCATTGAAATAGTTTACTTGCATTGAATCAATTTTACCAAGGAATCTCCCATTTTTGTATAAAGAAATTCCTAGCTTCATTACACAGGGAATGAAGTATCTGATCTCAATTTTAAACTAGGGAAATTAAGGTAGCACAAGTTCAGTATAATTTAGCTAAGGTCAAAACACAGATGGGATAATAATAGGAATAGTCCCTGGATTTTTCTGCTCTCTCCTGGATTGTTCTGACTCTGTATGTGCAATGTCACATTCCTGCTGCTAACAAACACATTTTGAAATAAGCATTCATATTTGAGAATATGAAGATGTACATGAATGCTTGATATACATCTCTCAAAAACACTAATGGGAAAGTCATCTACTGAACTCATATAGTAGTTGGAAATTAAATACAAAATGTTACTATTTCAAATGTAATAAAGATGGTTATCCTCAGTGAGGCAAGTCTGATGTTTGAACAGAAGATTTTTGAAGAGTTAATAATTCTATTACACGGTGGAATAATTTGCCCAGAAAAAAGGTGGGCAATTGTATTTCTGGGAAATGAAAAATCAAACCATCAAGTAGTAAAACAAGTACAAGGCATTATTCCTCTATAAGAATGATATATGTGTCTGGATATAACAGAATTTAGAATATATAAATTGAAAAAAAAATGCCTTTTTCTTCTTCATGCTAGAGTAAAAAAAGACCAGCTGCATGAAGTTTTCTAGACTTCCTTAACGATTTATCTTCCAGAATATTTGAATGTAAGAAAATGCAGTTCTGAAAAGGAGAATTACTTTTATCATACACATGAATGCTTGGAAAGTGTTTACTTTTTTATTTAATTTTCTTTCAGTAATATAAAAAATATATTTTCCTTGTTATTCTCTGAAAGGATGGACCCTCAGTTTCTATTACTATTTTATTTTTGAAAGTCACACCTGAAAGAACTTCCTCATGCTTATAGCAATTCTGTGTTCTACTCTCAAATTGTGCATCCTGGCACATTTATACAGTGTATAAGTGACTTGGAAACATCATAATATAGTGCTGTTTTAGCCATCTGGCATGAGAGATTAAATCTGGAATGAACTGGACTTGCATGACAAGTATTTGGTGGTGTTGGGCAAGGGGTTAATTGCCAATTAAAAGAAAGAAGGAAATGCCCTGAAATGGTTGTTTGAAAAACAAGGGAAGAATGTCTGGAAAGATTCTTTCTCCTGCATCCCAAACTATATCTTGTCTGTGTTTCAGTTATTGAGAAGCATGTAAGATATTTCCATCTGAGTCTTCCTTTGTTCATATTTCCTTGGTAGCATCAGTAGGTTCAGCATAACAAAGACTTAACATCCTAGAAACTATCATCTCCTCTGGTAAAGTCTAAATTTTGTTGTTGATGTTCTTTGTATTGCTGAATTTATTGTAATTCAGACAATGGAATGATAAAGTTTACATGGATATTATCAGGCATTATGGGACCCTTAGTAAAGGGCTTATGCAACAAAACCAGCTTTCATTTTCATAGGATCAGCTCTAGGCCATATGTGCCTTAGGTATTTGAATGTTTATAAAAAAAAGTCAGACGTTCAAAACCCAACAACAGTCCTTTTCACTCTGCTTTCTTGGAAATGTAGGAAATTATATGAAGCAGTTTATAAGAGTGTTAAAAACGACATGGTTTTAAATACTGTATATACTTTATAATCAATTCTTACTGATTACTTGGATGATTTTAAGAAAAAAAGACAAAACAATGTTTGTGCTACTGTCAATACAGGGTCAGCACTTATGGTGAAGAGCTCATGCAGTATATTTTCTGCCTGGGCTAATACCTTCACAGTAGTAAGTAGGCTCCTGCTGTAACATCTGAAGCTGCCATCCACTCTTCAAGTTTATTCCTCAGTCACCATGCATTGTAGAAATCCAATCTAAAGATCATAAAAGAATGAATAAGCATGACTGAATGCAGAGCCAGAGACAAATGCAGAGAGGGAAGAAGAGAGTGGTTTAGGCTTCCACAGCTTCTGAAAGTCATTCAAAAGCTCCTTGCACTTGCATGCCTTTTGTATCTGCAACTCAGACTGTCGCCCCTGAACTCAGCAACCAGCTTTATGCTTGCCTGGCAGTCCTTTTCTCATGAGCTGTCCCAGCAGTTATGATCAGCTGGGCGCATTAAGTAAACAGTTTCTAGGTTCTACATCCAGCCCTTTATTCAACATCTTTATAAGCTTCTAAAAAGGATCTTTCACCAAGAAATGCAATTTGCAGAGCCAGAGTGAGGCAAAATCATCAGTCGTCCCTCTCAGACATTGGCTCTGCAGGGTGAACATTGGCTTGAATACTGGATGTGCATCCTGAGACTTCAGTAATTTTTAATACAGGTTACAACGTCAGTTAGGGTCACGAAATCCCTTTTCCATTTGTATTCTTTTTATTGTTGTAGATTTCTTCTGATCTTATTTGATTATCATGGCATGTCTCTTCTTTTTTTATTCCCTGCTTGCCTTATCCGTTAGTCTTATGTTTTCCAGCAGGCAGATGCTGATTCTCCTCATCCATGTGTAATCCCAATGAAATTTTCATTTTCCATATTTTATAGTCTGCTGCTATTCACCTTTCTAAACACAGGCAATAGGAGTCCAAGGGAGAAGAATTCACTAACCTCCTGGGGAAACTAAAAATGATCATAGCCTAGCAAGTCAGTCTTTAAATGTCCTTCGCCCATTCCACCCTCCCCTCTGCTGCTCTTTAAGTATTTAAATCTGCCCCCTACCAGTCAGACTTCCTCACCAGATGGTGCCTTTTGACTAGCTCTGCCTTTCTTCAGAGAATGAATAAGTACAGCAAAGAGCATAAGGATCTGGTAAGACAGTTACTGGAATATTTCATCAGTGCTAGTGTCCACTTTTTAAAAAGGACAGTGAAAAATGGGAGAGAGTTTAGGAGGTAGCTGCAAAAATGATTTGAAGGCTGGAGAAAATGCCTTACTGTGGGACTCTAAAAGAGCTCAATCTGTCTAGTTTATCAAAAAGAAGATTGAGAGGTGATTTGATTATAGTGTACAGGTACCTTCATGGGGAAAATATACTAGGTACTAAAGGGCTCTTTAGTCTGGTAGAAAAAAAAAGATTAAAAAAAGCCAATGTCTGGATGCCAGACAAATTTAAATGAGAAATCAGACACATTTTAAAACAGTGGAAGTATTAAATACTGTCACAAATTATCAGAAGGACTGGATGCTGCACTTCATGCCTTCATGTCAGGCTGAGTGTAGTTTGGGAGATATGCCTTAGCCAAACGCAAGTTTCAGACACATTCCAGGGAAACTAATGCAATTTAAGAGCCTGTGATTCACTGAGGATAAAACTAGATGATATTACGATCTCTCAGTTTTTAATTCTATAAATTCAAAAGTTCTATAAATTCTATAATTGATATAGAATTCTATAATTTATATAGTTCTATAAATTCCATAAATCTAAAAGCTGACTACAATGACTGTCCATACTCCATGAAAAGTAAGCTGGTGTGAGTTGTACCCTTGGAATATAAAAAAAAGAATGTAGTCGTCCAGATTATATAATTTTAATATTTATATTATTTTATTATCATTTTTGAAGTTAAGACAATTTGGAAATGTATCTCATTTTGTAAAATCAAGCCCATTCTTTAGGAAGATTTTTAATTTGAATATTTATACTTTCCACAAATCTTTTCACATTGTCTTTTTTATGGCTGAAGGAATTCTATCCTTCTCACACCATAATTGCATTTACAGTATGCTTGTTTTCAATGAGAAAGTCATCCAAGATTTGTCCAGAAAAACAAGGGAAAATATTCAGTACTAATGCTCATTGGTTGTTCTCCTGCCTGAGAATCATGTAGGCAGTGATAGGTTTTTAAATGATGTAATCTATATAGGTGTGAAATGGTAATGGCTTTATCTTTAAAGATTTTTTAAAAGGTTAATTATATTCCACAAATTGTTTTAAAAGTAGAATGTTAATGAATGAATTGCTGAGGTGACACCAAGTCACCTCCTCCAGAGAGGACGCCTTCAACACCTGATGGGGGGGAAGCTCAGTGTCCAGGAGCCTCAACTCAGAGAGCAAGCAGCCACCGAGGGACCCTCAACCCCTCCGCAGTCCTTGCCCAGGAGCCCGCAGCTCAGCGGACTCGAGGAGTGACTCACAGTGGGCGGCGCCAGGAGCGGCACCAGCCCTGATGGGTAAGCGCTGCCCCAGGGAGCGCGGAGAGCAGGGCGGGATCGAGGCAGTTTGCGCGGGATGGCGAGCGCGCGCCGTATGACCCGGGCCTGGTCTGGGAGCTCTGCTCTGTCTGCCCCGGCGGTGGCAGCGCAGGCACCCAGACAGAGTCATGGGAGGGGAGGGTGCGGAGCGGAGCGCAGCTCGGGGTGCAGAGAGCGCCCGCACTGCTCTGCTGAGGGGAGGGTGCGCGATGGGCGGGGCTGCACTCGGTGCTC
>JAOEHY010017479.1:0-18919 GCA_025447955.1 Psilopsiagon aurifrons
CACAAGTCAAAAACACAGTGCTGCACCAACTACTAAGAAGGAGAAAAATGACTGCTACTGCTGAACCCATGACATCTCCACAGAATTTAACTATCCTAGTGCAGAAGCAAAGGGTCATGTAAAAAGGAGTCTGAGTGTCTGGGAAAACTTGTGTGGGTGTCTATTTTTGTCTGCCTACAGAGTTACCCTATGGTTAAACTGAATTATAGTGAAAAGGAAGGAAAACATAAACCCCAACAACACATGGATAGCGTAACACTTCTGACTTTCAAAAGAGCAAGTGAACAAATCTCTTTCATTGCTGGTATTTCAAAATAAATACATGTGAGATATGAAGTGACATATTTTACTTTGACACACCATCAGTATTTGTTAAGATAGATTAATAAACAGCACCTTTGGGTGCAGCCAATTCATTCAGTTCCTGTCGGAGTTGATTAGAATATCTGACTGAGCTGTAATAAAATGGAGAGTGCATTAATATATGATAGTTTCCTTTGTTTACTTAATGCAGCACAATTACCACTAACTCAGTCCACCAATCACATTTTTTTCATAAACAGTGAGCATTTCTGTATCTTGCTTACAGTGTTGAAATGAAAAGGGTCATTACTCACATTTTTTTATGCCCGGAGCTCTCAGTTACTGTGAAACAGAGGAGTAGCGGTGATTTAAATATGCAATATATAGTCTAACTAATCAATTTGTTCAAAAGACCTATGATTAGCAATATTAAAGCAAAATCACAATGTCTGAACGTTCTATAAATTTAACCATAAAATATTGTACTCTCAAATGCTAATGATATTCCAACAGTATATGTATACTGTAGACAACTTCTCTTCAACTTGAATATTATAAATACGAATTAGCTTGAGTCATAGGTATTCTACACCACTAGCATTGCCCTTTACAAATGTGTTCAGGTCATCCTAAATTAATTTCTCACTTTCTGCATGCTGTGAAAATAAAAATACTCAAGCTCATTTTTTTAAACTGTCTTTGATTACCTTCCTGCCTTTGGATATTTTTGCAGGAATACTCTCCTGTAGTAGGGATGTAACTATTTTAACCATTAACTTTCCACAGAGAACAGCACTATTTTTTCTTTATCCTATCCAATTCTCCTATGCAAGTATTATTCCACAGGGGAATCAAGGCCAAAGGGCTAAATTAGTCCCTAACTGAATTAAGATCAATAGAGTCACTGACTTCAGTCAACCCAAAATTTCATTTTCTCTCTATTACTTATGCTTAAGATCTTCAGTGTATGCTGAACTTCTCCTCCTTATACAGGCTTCACTATATTAGAAATCAGTGGCGTGAATGCTATGTTGGCTGGCAGGAATCCATTAGTTTTATTATTGGTGCTGATGTTCCCACTGTGCCTTTTGATAAGTTAATGAAGTTTAATTTAGTAGGAGCTGTGGGTGATAAACATACTGAAAATCTAACCATTTTTGATAGGGAACCCAATTGTGGTTTAAATCACCTAATTTCATGTAGCTAGGCCCCCTGCACTAAGAAATTTCAGGCAATAGGCTTGCAGTTGCATTATCAGGATTAATCTGTTAATACAATACAATTTGGTAAGCATTACTATCCTACAGAATCACTTCCATGTAAAACTTATCTCAGTCTTTCTGTGGGATATTTAAAATCACAACAAGAACAAAACTTTTGTGAGCAGGCAGGCATCTGCCTTCTCTACACATTGGAGTCTGATCAACTGTAAACTATGGGAAAAAAAACCCCAACAACCTAAACCATTCCCATTAATATTTTCTGGAAGCAGATGGTCCATCTAAACACTTCTAGGGCTTTTTTGCATAATGAGTGTCTCATACTCATTAATAGGTTTTATCTGCAGGTTACCTCTGGGACTTTCTGTTCTTCACTGAAGCCAAAACACAAAGGACCTGGGTTTGTCCAAGGTCAGACAGAAACTTGGGCTGAACTGCAAACTGAGATCCTGAAATTACATGCCTGGTGTCTCTCAAAAGTATTTTTTTCACCATTCTGTGCTATAAAATAGAATTTTTTTCTGTTATTATTATTGCTTTGCTTCCTTGTGTCACAGAAGTATGGTGAGCATGGGATAACTCAATAAAACATGCAGCGCACATGGGGGAACACAATTTTTGGAAGCTGTAATTCAGAGACTACTAAAAAGAGCCTGATGCAGCACCTCCAGGCACAGCTCTGTGCCAGCTGCAGGCATTGAGGAAGGCAGCATTCATTGCCTGAACTGTTGTAACCTGGAGGGAAAATCAAGGGAATTAAGCTCTTTAAGCTCCTTTTCTTTCTAGTAGCTGTTGCCCAGACAATTTTCTGCATATGATAAAGAAGAAGCCAGTGGCACCCTGAAGTGAAGCTCTCCTGTGTGTCACACACCTAGGCCATCTCAAAATCCTCACGGTCACCCTCTGTGAGAAAGACAGTACATTGTTTTGATGTGCTAGTGTGGTACAAATACTACTGTTGCGAGCGTCAGATGTAATGAAGGATTGAACAAATATTAGTTTTAAGTATCTTTGCTAGAAAATCAGTATTTCATGGCACTGGTGATTGGACCACTTCTCTTCCATTTAATTAAGAAATGATGAAATGTGGGTAGTGATGGATGGAATGGGTCTGGTCTCAACTCCAGTGAAGTCAAGGGAATGATTCCTTCAGATAAAATGGACTTTGAATTAGGAGTTAAGTGTCACCTGGTTGTATAGACTGCTGACACGATCAGTGTAATTTCAGAAAATAGCTGGTTCTTAAGAGACATCCTGAAGACTTCCTGTATTTAAAAATAAAAAGAAATTTTCCTCACAAGTCTGTTTAAGCTTCTTAAATGTATCAAAAGGCATGAAAAGTAGGAAAACGAAAATCAGACGACAGAAAAGAGCCAGTCAACAGATTGTTTTAAAGAATTAAATATTAGTAGGGGATGATATGAAGGAGTATAATAAAGCCATGAAGTTTGAGGATTCACCTGTTCTCTGCCATTAGTTGCCATGGTTATTTCCTTCTATCTTCCATTGGAAAGAGCTGCTTTGAGGAAAAAAAGGCATTTCTGTAATCCTAATCATCACTCTCACTGCTAGTATTAACCCCTTGCATAAGGTAAATCCAATAAGTTATTTGAAAAGCAGAGACTAGATTAAAAAGAGATTTCACTCAAAAATACACAGTCTATAAGCACAAGAGACAAAAGGTAGCACAGTAAAATTGAAACCAACACTGAAAGAACCTTCATGTAGTTAATTATTGCTCTCCTTTATTTAAATTGCAAGCAACTTTTAGAGGTTTTGTGCAAATGATATGTACTCAGTGCTTGTCTGTTTCAGGAATACAGTCTTAAAAGCAGCCACAAAATGATTATGCAGAGCATAGCAAAGGCTACTCCAATAAAAACATCATCTAATAGGGGACACTAAAGATTGACAAAAGCGGTAGCCAAGCACCTGGACAAAACCCAGAAATCCTACTTATGTCATTTCAGATATGTTTGATCATTTCCATTGAAGTTTAAGATATATGAATCATTTTTTCTTTTATAGTATGCTTTATGAACAATAATGTAAAAGACAAACTGCACATACATGCAGTTTGAAGAGAAATATACAGAGTTTATACATGTATCCACTGTTTTACAATAGATTCTAACTTCAATTGGTACTATGCTTGCTATCATCTTCATACGTAACTGAATTTCACAGATCCTTGTCCCGTACAGCATTATGGGCTAGAGATTCAAGGTGCATGGGGTGACATATGGCTGATAGTTTCAGAATGTATTGCTGTCATGGTTTAAGCCCCTCAAACAGTTCGCTCATTCACTCCCCCCTTCTTTCTTCCCCCCAGCTCCCAGGGTGATGGGGAGGAGAGTAGAAAGAATGAAACTCTCACAGGCTGAGATAGGAGTGGTCCAGTAACTAAGGTATAACACAAACCACTGCTGCTACCTCAAATAATTATAATGGCAAGGGAAATGCAAGGGAAGAAAATACAATTGCTCACCACTCGACACCAAGTCTGAACAAGCAGTGAACCCCCACCCTTCCGGGTCTCTGCCCTCTATGTTTTTACATCCCGGGCATGACGTGCTGTTGTATGGAATACCTCTTTGGTCAGTTTGGGTCAAGTGTCCTGTCTCTGCTTCCTCCTGGCTTCCCTTCCTCCCTGCCAGAGCATGAGACTCAGAAAGTCCTCAGATAAACCAAACATTCTAAGAAGTAACTGAAAACATTGGTGTTATCAGTGTTGTTCCCAGGCCGAAAGTCAAAAATACAGCACTGCATCAGCTACCAAGAAGGAGAAAAATGACTGCTACTGCTGAACCCATGACAGTATCATTGCATACCATTCACGTCATGCTCAGATCCCACATTTTCAATATACCATCACATGTATATATATACATACACACACACAGAGAAGAGGAGAGATCATCCCTTAGTGCATGTACCAATCCCTGTAAAGCTGCTGAGTCCAACCAGTCCATAATATCGGGCTCCATCTTTTGTAACAGTCTTTCAGAGCAGGAGAGTCTGTGTGCAGTGTTCACACTCATGAATAACCTGGGCAAGAATGTCCATTGCTAAGTCCACCCCTCGATCATGAGTCCATCTGTACCTTGCATCTCTGCCCTGATGGCCTGAAGTGCCATGGGTCCACCAGGCTCAAAATAATTCACCCTCCTCTTCAGCAGTTCCTGCAGCTTGTCTCAGGGGACTCTATACAGTTACCTTCCATCTCCAACACTTCCAATGCACTGGAAAGACCCAGCGGACTAGAGTATTAGGAATATAGGGAATATTTGCTCCCACCATTATGTCTGTATTCACCACCCCTTTGAATAAACCGCTCTGGCTGTTTGTGAGACACTGTACCTCCCTATAATTATATGGATTAAATAAATCCTTCCACTCCCCTATTTCTTTATTCATACCCACCTTTCATCTCTTACTCTTGACATTCTTCCCACCCTCTAGCACACTGTTGACAATACTTACAGACAGGAGATGAGCCAACAGCATTACGTCCATTAACCAACCCTTCTAACATTCACATAGTTCAATGCTATCTGTAAGGAAATATGAAAGGAATAAATATAGGAAATATGTTCCTGAGAATCTTTAGAAGAAACAATAGCAAAAGAAGGAGCTGAAATATTTCTCACCAAATACATAAAATTCTGGCTTCATGCCAAAAGATGAGTAGGGGAAACAAAGGCCAAACAGCTAAATCTGATACTGACAAGTCAAGATTTGGCAGGTGTGAATGCTAAGGGGCAAATGGAGAGATAGATATATTTTCTGTTTGTTTTTTTTTTTTTTTTTTTTTACCTAAATCCCACACCAAGAGGAGCCCCATTTTCCAATCTTTGCTTTGACAGAAAAGTTTATAAGGACCCCCAAAAAGGTTTATAAGGACCCTCAAAAAGGTTTATAAGGACAAATATAATGGAGTTACATTAAAAACTCTAATTTATTATGAAAACACTCAACTATCATTTTCAGCTAAACACATAACTTGGATATCACTGAAATTTGCAATGATTACACCAATGTTTGCACTATAAAGTAGCCAAAAATAACTGTAGGCAATAGCAGTTAGTATCGAAAGGGTTTCAAAGGAAACCTCCACATGGTTATGGCTAGTATTTTATTGGGAACAATTGGAAAGCCAGTAATAGTATATATTTTGGCTCAATCACTGTTCTCTCTGGTACTGCTGAGAAACTGTCAGTTCCATTGCTGAAAATGATGAGTACAATGTAACTTCAATCAAAAGATACAATAATAACATTGATTTCAAACCTGGTTGTTAGTTTTCCAATAAACTCCTGACATACCAGCTGCTATTTTTTGTCCATGCATCATATTTTTACCATGATCTCTTTTTGGGACTGCTTCTCATAGTATTTTTTCTATTAAAAAGAACACATCTTACAGCTTCTTTCCTTCTTATTTTCTTTTGATCTAATATTATACATTATTTAATTGACCTTAATAGCAGAATTTTCCCTTTCATTTAACACTGCATTTATTTAACCTTGCTAGAGAGAAATAAATGGTTTTACAGTACAGACAATAAGTCTAAATAAATTGGTACAGTGAGTGTAAAGTCCACAGGGTAATCTGTAACTGTAGATTATGCTTTCTATTATAGAATACAATGGTGAAGTACCTATACATAAGAGCTGTACTAAATTTTAATAGTATACCACAGTTGCAAATCTATAGTTTAAAGCCCTGGGATGTTTTCAGCTACCAAATAAATTTTTATCTGTGAAACAGAAATATGACTCTGTGCACCTGTAAATAAGGACTTTCCTTGTCTTGGAAGATTATGAGATTTATTTTAATATGAACTGTAGGTAACAATAATGACATATTGTAACTTACCATGATTAGGTGAAGTTACTAATATACCAGAGAACTGTTTTCTTGTATTACATAAGTCCTCGTTGTGGGAAGATACAAAGAACAATATAAAGTACACCACACCTGGAAAATAAAACACACTACTCTGTGTTTCTCCAGGACTTCAAAGTAAATGTACTCCCATTTCATATTTCAGGGTGATATATACTAACCATTTGTGGGAAGGGGTATTTGTAGCAAATGTGATTTAAACTAAAAAATAATTCACATAGAATTCAAGGAACTTCATTTTTTTTTACTTCTTTTCTCTTCTATCACTGTTAAAAATGTTCTGTACCTTCAGCAGCATTTCTCAACCAGCAGCCTCAATATGTACATTGTAAAGATGAATGGATGAGGTGTTTAGAGTTAATGATCTGTATCATATTACATCTATTTGGCTAGAGATATATAATCCCACACTCAGTTTGTTTTATATTGACTCTTATTCAAGAACTACATCTTCAAAAGGCCATCATGTTATCTTGACAGGCTAGATGAAAATAAATAAGACAATATCCTCAGCTTTCTGGGGATTTTTTGTTTGCTTGTTTGTTTTGGTTTTTTGTCTTTGGATTTTTTTTGATAAATTCTAGAGACTATTTGGTAGTTTGACTTATATTTTACAGTCATGACTTCAACTTTATTTCTGCTTTGAAAATATTTGTAGTTCATTATTGTTTTGCTTGCATAAACACATTCTGTACCTGCAAGTGCACGAGCACGTATATTCTGAATAAATATATCTGATTTCAGTTACTTGCATGCATTACGGGTACCTTTTAACTTAAGATAGTCTATGATTCCTGTAAACTATGTCCTTTTCTATGAAATGAGTCACCTCAAAGTAACAGTCACCATGAAAAGATGAACTACTTTTAAATAACGTAACTGCAAAAAGTCTTAGCATTAAGTGTAGCCTTCAGAAGAAGAATAAGCTATTATGTTTCATGAGTTCAGTGCTGTCCTCTGTTTCTTTTGTTAATGTTATCTTTTCAGATTATACTATTGTGCCTGAAATCAGCTGAGGAACAGCTATGGGTAGTTTGAGTTCCTTACTTTTTCAGCTAGGTTGAGTCAACAGAACTAGACTGGTTATGCTACGTTTAGATAGTATGTTTTCATCAAATATCAAAAAATGCTGGAAAGTGGAGGGTGATTTTAATTTTCTGAATGTTTACTTTTTGATTTATTTTATGATCTGTAAAATAATTCCTCATCTCCAATCAGTAATCTCAAATATTATAAGTGACCATTGTCAGGTTTAATCTTAAATGTGTGCCATCTTTTTTAGCTAATGAACCATTCTCTACAGTCCAGGGTCAAATATTTAAACTTATCACACAGGAAGTTCCAGGTGCTGAACACCAGCATACATCTAGGCAGTGTAGAACAAACTGACAGCAGGATCTTAAATATGTATTTATGGTTCAGCTGTGCTCTCCATAGAATTAAGGCCAGCATCCTTAGTGTAAGGCCAGGCAGAAATTTTAGTAATATGTTGAGTTAGAAGATACCTTGATACATGTGATACAATGAAGAAGAAAGGGAATAATTTTTGTACAGAAAAGCCATATCACACAAACTAATTATAATTTCTTCAGGGAACCCACAAGCACATGAAGGGCAAAATGATATTGTTAGGCAACAAATATAAAACTAGTGAAGGTACTTATCAAATAGAACACACAAGTAAATAGGGAAATCACTGCTGCACAATATTCTGGAGCCACAAAGCATGAATTTGCTGGGTTTTTTTAAATATCATTATTTGAAGAAATAGCTCAACAAACTAAACACCAGCCTCTACTTAGGAACCCTTTAGCCAGAGACTGCTAGGAAAATAGATGGTCTATTGGGGACAGTTTGACTGAGTGCTTGATATACTTTTACAGACTTCCCCTAAGCTTTTGTCTACTTGACCAGGTTGCACTTTGCCCTCATTCAATATGAAGTTTTTTTGACATGTTCTCTGTAAAATAAATATTTGCTTTCAAAGTATGAGCATAAATTCCAATGCATTAACAGCAGCTGTATTGTTTATTACTAAAGATTACAGCAGATCTACAGATATTAAAATAGCTAAATGAGTCTAAATCTGCAAAAAAAAGCCAATTGCTCTAAGTACTGCTTTAAACGGAGTGAGTGCTGAACACCAGATCTAAATGAATCACTGGAAAGATTTCCATTTTTGTACTTCAATAGGGTGCATATTTTCACTATATTTTTCTTCTACTTCAATAGGCTCCATATCCTCACTAGAACTAGCCAAGCAGACCTGATTCAGAAGAAAAGGAGTAGTATATTTAGAGATGCATCTAGCATTGAGTTGCTGAGTGAAAAGGATGCATAAAGTCATATTTTCAGGCTTCTTTCTGGAACATTGACTTTGTAGAAGGACTAGTGTGGAACCTAGCCTCTGATCTTCCTAGATTATAAAGCATAGCCCATGCCAGTCCCCAGTATCTGACACACAGGATCAAGAAAGCAAGCAGGAACTTGTCGTTTTTCAGGCTTTGATGCACCATACATCCTGTGACTCTTGGCCATGTGACATTTTAGAAGAGGGCTCCAGGCACAAAGATCAACCCAGTGTTCTGTAATTCCGAAAAACAGGTGCTTCCAGCAGAGGAAAGGAGCGGATTTTTCATATCAAACAGTTATGTCAGCATTAATTTTCTCAACATTTGTCTATAACTGCTCCATCACTTCTAGAGTGAAAATCTCTTCAGAAAGTAATCATACATTTTGTCTTCTTTCTGCTCAGCAAAATGAAAAAACACCAGCATAACTACAGATTATGTGACCTGCTGGATTTTTACTTACTCATTCCCATGAACTGCTGAGAAGTCCAAACAGTTTGGAAATGGAAATAAGGGGATCGCAGAACATTTCCAGTGTGTATGGTGACAGAAGGCAATCCGAGCAGGATATACCAATTTACGAACCAAATGAAAGTCTTTGGACTGAAATACCCTGTTGGCAAAGGAGATTACGGAAGGCAGCATAGGAAACAGTGCTAGGTCTTTGAATAGGCAATATACATTTAGTAGACAATACAATTCAGCAGACTGTTGGCAGTCAAGAAATCCCATTATGGTACCCTGCTGCCAGACTGCTCATAAAACCAGTAGATACTACTTTCTTTAATCCCATATATAAGTGTTGGGATGCAATCCTGGCTGGGGGTTGCGAGCAATGGTTTGCATCCATTTTCTACTTCTAGTCAAGCAATAAATGTGAGTTCTGACTCTAAATTAAGAAATGATACTTGATGAGGCAAAATATTATGCATTCTGCTATACAACATTCCCATGGAAGATTAATTCTGTGTCATGCTTGCTCTTCTAGAGCTGCACAAATCTGTAAAACTTGTGTTACTGATCTCCATTGATTTTCTCTTTCTATTCTCTCATCTTCTACTTCTTTCTTGAAGGTTTGTCTCCCTTTCATCATAGAAGAGACAGGAAAAGGAAGCAAAATCAGTGAAAAACTTGTCTCTCCAAAAATGTCATAGGCTACAGATGTTACATACAAACCAGCATTTTTTACTTTTTTGAGTGTCATGAGACTCTCAGACAGTGGTAAAGCTGGGCTATATTAGGAAAGAAAACACCTGGGCCCATAAATGTGATGGAAAGAGAAAGAAGAGTGAAAGCACCATAAAGCAACAGTGAAAGAGCAGATTACCAATAACACTAATCTCTGTGCTAAGAGGCTATTTACCAGAAGAAAATAAAGCGAGCTTTTTATACTGCAATTGGAAACCGTGTAATTTTAACCGGAAAACAACAGCAAATTCATTGCGGATAGGCTCCTCCTCATCCCTTTTCTGCATTCATGTGGTAGACTTTCAGGAAGGAATTATCAGTTTGATTTTTTGCTCATTCATGCTTCAGTCCAACAATTCATGCAAGCTCTATATGCAGTTTTATATAGCTGTCAAGTCCCCTTGCGCATTAACGGGACTTACAGTTTTATACGTCCTCCTGGACAAGAGTAATGGTAAAGTGAAAGAGGAATGTGCCCTCATGAAAAGTCTTCAGAATGGAGCAGGCAAATGAAACACAGACTGGCTGCTTTGAGAAACACAAAATCCCATCCCTTTAGGGAAAGCAGGAAGGCTGTTGCCACTTGTCTTTTGTCAGCTCTTTACATCCCTTTGCTTCAAAGATTTTTTGTAATTTTGATCACAAATCTCACTGTGATTAGCGATGAACTGCATCATGTTAGACACCATGTTCTAGGCCTTCATTAAGCAACACTTGTTTCACATAGGGAACACAATGCTCCTGTTCACACAGCACCATGATGTTTCTGTTAGAGCAGAATAAATTGCTTGGGTTTATGCAAAAAATTAATGTGTGGCATGTTCGACTATGTTTATGCTATTTTTAATAAAATTTTATGGTTTCATACTTTCACTGTTGGACTAGAGGGTTTTATTCAAGGCCCAGTGAGCGAATGTAGGCCAGTGAAGACAAGCAAAGGGAGAAGCTTACACTGTCAGGAGATGGGATAGTGACTCTCTTTTTTCTGTAATTAGCCTTGGAGCAGTTTTTTAATATTAACTTAAAATTTAACTTCTATCTGCTCACTGTGGAATCAACCTAGAAAACAGCTGACAGGCAGAAAAAAAAAAAAAAGGTAAAATGAGACAAATCTATATGCTGATTTCTGAGCTTGTGCACACAGAGACATTAGCATTCCATATTGAAAGCTTTATCATGCACAAGCATCCTTGATATTACTTACATATGTTATTGATGAAGAAGAGAAGAAAGAAATTAAACTTGACCACAGCAGAAGCAGATTTTAGAAGCATAAATATGTATTTTTACTTAAAATTTTGGTATAAAGTGAAATGAATTATTTATGTCTATGTATCTCTATTACCTCAATGTTTTCTGAATAAATATTATGCCAAGGAGCATACCAATATTGCAGGTTCTAGTCTGGACCAGTCTATCGCTACAACTGTTGGCTAATTTTATTGAAAAGCTACTCTGTCATCTGAGTATGGTTCATTTACAGTTATATATATAAATATAGCTGTTGCCTAGCATTTAGAATACTCTTGCCTTATGTTCACTGTTGTTTTTTTTCTGTCAAATATTATTCCATGTCCTTTCAGCTCCCCCCATGAATTATTATAGTCAACATCACTAACAGCTCTTTCTGATGCTTTTACTTCTAATTTTAAATTCAACTTTAATCTTTTGTTGCTTTTTGTTCACCTATATAGACTGACTAGAAGTCATGAGGCTGCTTCCTGCAAAGCCCTCTGGAATTAACCTTTCCGCCCTCCCCAGACTACTAACACATCCAACCCTCATTGTTATCTGTTTGCCTGTGGTCATGACATCTGAAACCTCATCCTTTAAAATATGCTCTAGACACTATTCTGAAGATGATCATCTTGCTTGCTTATTGGACTAGACAACACAGTTTAAACCCTCCTCAATCTGTGTTTTCCAGTACATGAAATAAATGTTTCTGGCCCTTGTTACAAGGTCTCTCAAAGGTGATCTTGAGTTGTTTCTAGAGCCACTCGCAATGCAGTGATACTAAAGATGCCTGCTTATCTACTCTGTGAAATATCATTAAAATTCTCTCATACCTAATAGTTTATAGCTTTACAAAAGCATGTATCTCTCACCTCTTCCATAACGCAAACAGGAATCTGATTCACTAGGGAGAGAAGTATGACTGCTTCTGCTGGATGGCTAAGAACTGAACACATCCAGTTTCCACCACTAACCTGTCTTTCTGTCCCAGCCACCTTCTCTTTCTCACTACTTTTCATGTCAACTTTCAGCTTGCAAATCCATCCAGGGGCAGTGATTTATAATATAATTCTCATACCGCTGCCTGGTATGTGCCCTGGTTGGCTTCCAGTTGCAGCATAATTATCTGTGTCATTTTCAGGATGGCTGCTTACTTTTTCATAGCTTTGGCATATGATATACGAACAAGCATTTTTGACATTTCAGGAGGACTTTTCCTTATTATTTAGTTAGCAATGATTATCAACAGAAACAATCACAGAAAACTTTATTTTTTACCATTTACTAGCATTTCCTAGATTTTTTTTCTGTCTAGAACATCATAGAAGACTTTTAAAAGCCCACTTTTAACTGTGGTAAGATAAATCTATAATTGCTTTTTATTTTCATTTTCCTACCCAGTGATATATCACTGAGTAGCATGAAAGAAGAGTTAAGTTCTAGAGCCCACACCCATAAAATGCAAAGAGGGCAGGGAAAATAAAAGTAGGCAGAAGAGAATGAACAGATACATACTGATGATGGAATTAGAGGTCAGAAATACGTCTTGATCTGCCATACTGAAAAGTCCATGATGCTGGGGAAAGGAGTTTCATTCCATGGAACTGTACAGAAAGGCATGATATTCTGTACAGAAGTTTGTCTACTTGCTAAATACAAAAGGCTAAGTATAGGGTTAGGAAGCTAATTCAAAATACAAGGCTTATTCAGATTTCCTGCAATAACCACTATGATCACAGAGATGTGCTCTTTATATACATTTGCTTAAATAATAGTTATAATAAAGTTAGCAATAATTTTAAAACTTTTCTTGTCAGAATGGTTTTTTATGCTTAGTCCTGAGGAATGGCATTGGAGTGCGAAAGTAAAGGACATCCCTACAAAAAACTAAATAGATGAATTGATACAGAAAAGCTGAATCAGGAATATGAAAACATCTTACAGCTTGAAGAGTGCCTTAGAGGGGAAAAATTGAAAACAATTAAAGAAGGTTAAAAATTAGAGAAAGGAACAGCTTGGAGGAGTATGTAGCTAGTATAAAAGATCAATTAAAAGGTATAAAAGATCAATTAAAAGATATAAAAGAGGAAGAGAAAGGAAAGCAGAGGAAAAAGAAAATTCTTACAGACACAGTAAGCTTTTATAACTCTCTTTTTTTATGGGAAGTTCAACTTTAGTCCAAATATTGCCATTACTCATTTTTATGGTGGATTTAGCCACTTTCAATAAAAGAAGAGACTGTTTTGCTGGCCCTTGGCCAGATGCAGTTGTGACATTGATAATTAAGCCACTCAGAAGAGAAAGCGCTGATGCAGAGCTTTGTTAGCATTCTCTCCATCTCCCTGCCCACAGAGGGGACAGCTGGGAGGCTTCATCATGTTAACCATTAGCTCCTATACAGGAGGAAAGCTGCAATGTGGAAATTGCTGTGCCATCTTTGATTTCAGTGATTTTCTTGTCTTTCTTGTTCTTCATTTCGCCATCACTTAACTGGGGTGGTTAAGTCCATGTGCTGCTGCAGACAATTCAGCAAAGCAAGAAGTTGCAAATGTTCTGATTTTCACTCGTGCTAAGCTTTTTTATACCCTTCTAGGACACACACCAGCTCCTGCCAGGATGGTGTAAAAGGAGCTTATACCAGGACATTTTCCAGGATCTTCTGTCAGTCTCACAAGATAGAGTGGGCTTCCTGAAAGAGTAAATGAATGTACCCAAGCCTGCTTTTCTTCAGTTTAGAAGTAATTTCAGAAATCTCTAAAACATATAGTAGTATTTCATATTGCCAGCTATATTGCTTTAGAGAAAATAACTTTTGTGAGAACCAAGTGGGTTTAAACTTTCACCAATGAACGAGTTTATACCTGCCTTCAGTATTTTTAGATGCATATGCCTTTAAGGTAGAAGATGTAAAATCTTAAAACAATTATGAAGCCTTGCAGCCAAAAGGAAAAAAAAATATTAGAATCGGACTTCTGCACTGGAACTTTAACTTATCAGAATTACATCAGGCTCAGGTTTTCACACTGGCCAGGGACATGCTGAATAGGATTCTTTATCTAATAGTGACACCTGAGAGTGTTAAATTGCAAAATAATTTTCAAGTCCAACTACTGGAAAAACTATCTCCACTTGGGTTAGTCACAGTTCACAAGCAGGAGCAATTTTACAGTTTTACACTCTCAGTGACATCTTCCTTTAATGATTTTTTTATTTTTTTTAATGGCTTATCCAGTGCTATTGCTAGAAAACTTCTGTTTTAAATGTCAAAATATATCAGGAATTAAAATGTTCCTGTGGGAAAGTGAATCAACTCGTGTTAATCACTCAGTGAAAGCATGACACAAGGAAATACTTTGTATTTAAAGAAAACTAAATGTGAGGCTACTGATACAATAAATGCTAAATTCCACTGTTAGATTTTCAAGCATAATTAATACAATGGGACTGATCATTATCAGGCAAAGATAAAAGCATGAACAAATCATTTAATGGGCCTTTAAAAGCAAGTAACAATGCTCATAAAGCAGATGGACTGTAACTAACAAATTATTAATAAACTAAGTATCCTCATATGGGCTGAAATGAGGATTTCTTTTAAATAAAGGGTACTGGTTCTTATGACTCTTATTGGGGGGTGGAGATGTAAAACAATTTAAAACAGCCACTCTGGGTTTCTCAGGAATGGATGAACCTATGAAGAGAGACACTTACGGTGAATTATATGAGTTATGCATACAACTGAAATGAATATTTTTTTCCAGAATTGATGACAATTTATTCTCCTGTCTATCTCTGAAAATATACTGGTCTTCAGTTTGCACAGATTGCAAACTGAAAATCTGCAGTAAATTTTGGAATATTACTGTCTGACTTGATTATTATATAATTAAGTTCTAATGTTCTATATTTGTTTGATTCTACTGCTTACTTGAGACTTAGTAAATATTATTGCATTTAAAAGACTAGATATTTCATGTCTATTAATAAGTATTGATGGAAAATAATATCTCTAATATAAAATGGAATGTCATAGCTCACATTAAGCAATACACGGAAATATTTAATTGACATTATTCATTAATGAAGAATTGACCAAATCCTGAATATTATCACCAGGCCCTAACTGATGTTAGTTTGCAAAATGGAACTAAATATCCAGCAGTATATTGTTATTCCAACGTAAGTCTTCCGTAAGTTCATGCCATTTTAGTGTGGCTGTGCCAAGAGTCAGTGTGGGTAACATTCTAAGAGTCACATAAGCTACAGTTGAGTTGTATGTGAAAACTTAAAGAAGTTGCAACAGGGCAAGAACAGGCTGGGTAGGGCTCTAACTTCCTTATCTGCTCCAACCAGAGCTTGCTTGCTACAGCCCTTAGGCACCTGAGTGACCGCCCCATTCTAAAAGTCACCGTATTCCAGAAATCTGGCCGTTCTGCCACAATCTTTCCATTTTGCATCCTTTGTCTGCACTTTGCATACATTGCAATTTATCGGTGGATCAGCAACACAATGCACCTTGACATAGAAACAAAAGCGTGACTACTCCATTGCCTGTTATTTCAGTTTGTGTTTTCTTTTATTTTAAAATTCTTATTTGGAAAGAAGGGAAGAAAATGCTATTTGGGGACATGTAATATCCTGTATGTCACAATGCTTAAGCATAGTTGCGCAGCTTTCGCAGCCAAAACCAGTTGCACTTCATAACAGAGAAAGTGAAGGCAGAAATTTAGCTGCATCCTCCAGTGCCTAGACAGCCCCCTCATGGAAAACTACTAATGATATACATTGACACACATTAGCTAGGATAAGTACTGTGTTTTGAGATCATATGGACAACCACAAGGATTTGCAGCCTCCAGACGTGGAATGTTATAGCAGCAGAAAAGTCATTTATGTATAAAATTTACAAGCATGCTGTGCGCTATTCATCTTCTTGCTTCCCTCTCTAACCTTGCAAAGGTTTAAAAGGCTGATATATATTTTACATCCTTTCATCATTCATGAGGAAGAGGCATAGAAAACACCAGTACTCTCAGGTCCAGGACTCGCACAATATTGCAGACCACAGCAGCATTCAATGGGTTCAGAAGTTCAAGCTTTCAACCTTTAAGAGAATTGGCCAATCATATTGTAGGAGGCTGGTTATCACATCCACTGAAGAAATAGAAAAACACATTTAAGTTTGCCTTAAAACGAGATAAAAAGGAATTTTTCTGGCTGAATACAAAGTCTGGAAGTAACCTTCATGTCATAAACTTCTCCCAAGCCAATTAAACATTTATTAATTCAGTGTTTTCGAAAATATTTTACTTATGGTAGGTATGAAATTACGTACCTGGACTGGACTCAAAGTTTATGCATTATACAAGCAACACACAACAATGATTATAAATGTCCTCTGGATGCAACAGCTTAGATCCTACTAGCCCTCTGTTATTTGGGGGAAAAAGCTGGAAGAAAGGGAATTTTAGTCAGTGAACTCAACTGTGGCTGGACAAATTGCCTCATCCATTGTCACTAATATAGGCTAAACAAGCTGAATTAATTTCTTTACCACCATGATCTTTTTTCTAGTCCAGAGAACAAGGTCATGTTTTGTACTGAGAACGTCAATCAGATGTGCATTATTCTTCATGAGACATCCTAATTTTTATTCTTGAGGCAATAGTCACTAGTGGCTTCTTAACAATTACATATTATAAGGTCTTTCATACATTTCTGATATGAACAGCTCCTACAAACTGCCTTTGCACAATGCAGTAATAGATATGGCTTAGGAAACTGACCTCTAAAGAATATTAAATAGCTCTGTGGCAGCTAAAAGGCAATTATCTCTGTGACTATTTAGATATACCTAAGTAATTTTTAGCATTTATAGTGCTGGTAATGATCCCTCTTGGTGCTTCGATACACCAAATCATGGCTAATCTATGCCCACTGCTTTATGTTACAAATGCAAATGTGTTTGTGTTGATATAAATACTAGAGAAAATGAAATTAATGCCTTATTATTTTCAAGCTTATAGATGTAAAGCTACTTGGAGCTGTCATTTTCTTTTCTATGATCTAATTACAAAGCCTTGAGGGATATGGAGAGCAAACAAAGTATTTGAGAAAATGGGATATAGGTGCTCCAAGATAAGTGTCCTGGGTTCGGCAGTAGCAGTCATTTTTCTCATTGTTGGTAGCTGCTGCTACTGCTGAACCCAGGACAATTAGTCAAGAGTTCACCAGCCTGCAGGAGCAAAGCTCACCAAGCCTAAAACACTCAGGTTAACAGTCACAAGAAAGTGTAGAAACAATAATAAATATCTAAAAAAAAAAATAAAAAAAACCCATCTCATGTGAGCAGTGAAACTGCCATGCAACTGAACCCGTGAAGGAAACAGTTATTTTGTGTACCATTAACAGAATAACTAAGAGAGTGAAGTTTATTTGCCACTGCTGTGCTCTCTTCACTGCCCTCGAACCCAGCAGGACCTAACTTTGCTGCCACAGTGACAAGAGTGGGAAAATGGATCCTAAAGAATCTGCCTGTCCTTATTCACATGGAATTTCTGAGATATTTTACTGGATGCTAGTGATTCTCCTTGTCTTTACTGATTTTTTAAGCATGCCTGGAAAGAAATTCCATCCAAGTAATAAAGATATTCTTAGGTGGTTTGAAGGGAAGCAAGGGGAAAAGGAATAATGATATTTCATGAGAAGCTGGAGTAGCATCATGGAAAAAGATGTATTTAATTACATAAAATTTTACCCAGGGTAAAACCATGAAATCTTGTCCATTAGTCTGATTCCTCCCAGCATATTAACCAAAGCCTAAAACTTCCATTGAATTAGATAAAAGTGGAGATTAATTTGTTCAGTATTCTGTATTGCATTATGCAGCAGATTCATTTTCACCTAACTTGACACGCAAATATTTAAACTACCTGTACAATATAAAGAGCTATGCATGATTTTATTTTCTTCCAAACTTCAGAAATTAGTGTTGAAACTTTGTAGCTCCTAAGCAAGTTGCTTTTACAATAATAGGACTTTAAAACCCTGTGGAAGGGTATGTTCAAAATTGCCTGTTCAAAGAAATTTATGATTTTATTATAGCTGCATATTGACTATTTCTACAATAACCTGAAGGCAGTCCCAGTTTATTTATTCAAACTGCAAATGAAATTGGGCAAGAAAAGTAATTAGCAAGCAACAAAAAATAATGGAAAAGCACCATAAAAGCAGTAGTGAATTTATGTGAGTTGTCAGATAGTTTGAAAAATAACAGCTTAAATTTAAAAAGATCAACTTTTACATTCAGCACACAGTATATACAGATTAACCATGAAACTGGTTTTGAAAAAGCCCAGAAACCATAATGTACTCTGCATGTTGTGCAGCCTCTTCTCCTACTTGTGCATGGAAATCTTAACTGAAGAATCAGAGGTGTTCCAACAGGCATCCATGGGGATAGACTCAAGCAACATGTGATTTTTTCTAAAAGAAACTGATTTTCAGAAATTACCTGTACCCCTATATACATTAATCCTTAGTGACAACCCTCTACCAGCTCGGGCATGGTCACATTTTATATCCTGGAAGTTGTTTATTCTCTTTGACTTTCTTAACCTTATGGTCTTAACATTGTTTCATAACCTCTCCACTATTTTCGGAAGGACTTCAACTTCCTGACTAGCAATAATTCCTCAGATTTCTAAATCAAGT